>BLBF01000007.1:70066753-70087710 GCA_015471245.1 Laticauda colubrina
GGAGGAATTCCCATGATAGGGTCTTACCGCCCGACCAGGGACCCAGCAAGTGGTTTTGTCTGGTAGTAAAATCGCAGCGTAGCCTCGTCCCCAGGTGAGAAGCTCAGCGGGACCCTGCCAGGCGGGATCTGGCAATTTGCGATAATGTACCAGAGGTCTGTTAGGGGGGGGTGAGGGGGAGGAAAAATGACGTGAAGCAGCAGAAGTGGGAGGAATGCCAGTTAAATTAAGAAAATTTAAAGTGTAAAGACAAATGTTAAGAGAATTTTGCAATGCTGGGAGGTTAGGGGGTTTTTCCCGCAACGAATATCGATCAAGAGCACGTTTCAGAGATAAGTGAGCTCGTTCCACAATAGCCTGCCCCTGGCTGTTGTAGGGAATTCCAAACTTGTGAGTTACATCCCATCTGTTACAGAAGTCCTGGAAAGCAGAACTCGTATAGGCAGGTCCATTGTCTGTTTTGATTTCTTTTGGACGTCCCAGCGAGGCAAAGGTACGAATTGAATGATTGATGACATGTTTTACAGTTTCTCCCCTTTGAGGAGTAGCCAGAATAAACTCTGAATATGTATCGATGGAAACGTGCAAATATTTCCAAGGGGCAAAAGGTGGATACTGAGTTACATCCATTTGCCAAATTTCACAAGCTTTTAATCCTCTAGGATTTACTCCTATGGGAATGGAATGTCCTTGCTTACTACATGTGGGGCATTGTTGAATAATGGCAGCAGCTTCTGCCTGAGTTAGAGAAAATTGTTTTTGTAATGCCTTTTTATTTTGGTGAAAATAGTCATGGCTTTGGGCTGCTGTCAGATTACAAATTGATTTACCTGATGCAGCTGCTGCAGCTGCGTCTGCCACCTTGTTTCCTTTCTGTAATATACCAGGAAGAGGTTGATGGCTCCTGATATGTGCTACAAAGAATGGATGCGTATGGCTATTGATACATTGTTGTAGAGGAAGCAACAATTTTAACAAAGGAACAGATATGCTAGGAGATAAATAGGCTTGATATATATTTTTCAAAATCTGAGAAACGTATAAGGAATCTACTATTAAATTAAAAGGAGCTTTTTGAAACTGTTGAAATGCAATAAGAGATGCAGCAAGTTCTGCCTGTTGAGCAGAAGATTGCGGAGGGGTAATTGTAGTTTTCCACTCTCCCTCTTGGTACCATGCACAAGCACCATACATTTCCCCCCCATCTGCATAAAGCGTAGGTGCATCTACTAATGGAGATATTGAGAGGGGGGATTGCCATTCAAAAGGGAGAGTTTTAAGAAAAGTGAAATGTGGGTCCGCTGGTAAATGGCAAGAAGTTTGCCCTGGCCACTCTTCTAAAGCGTATTGTAGTTCTTCTGAATTACACCATAGCATTTCCCACGTGGTCAGTGAGCAAGGAGTGAATATTGAAACAGGCTCACATCCTATGAGTTGTTTACATCTTTGTCGACCTTTAAAGATCAACTGGGAATATGCAGAGGTTTTACTAGTGATTGTCGTCCGTGGGGTGTGAGACAAATGCAGCTATTCTAAAATCAGAACCTGTGTCTGATGAGATTGCATAATAACAGCTGTTGGTCTCTGAACAGTATTTAGTAAAGCAATTGATAAAGGGCAATTCTCTATAGCTCGATCCACCCATCGAGTAGCCAGTGAATGGGAAACGTCTTTTAATGCCTGCAACTGCTCTTTATTTAGAATGATAACATCAGACGGGGCTTTACCTTATGTGAGGGCATTAAAAAGAGGAGCTAATGTAGCTGTGGTCAAACCCAAATAAGGACGTGCCCAATTTAAGGTTCCTAGGAACTGTTGTAAGATCACAAGTGTGGGTTTCGGGGGAAGTGTTGGGAGGGGAAGGGAAGGAACAGCAGCTGAAGCAAGTAGCTTGTGACCTAAATAGGAAAAGGGTGGTTTGGATTGTACTTTTTCTGGGGCTATTGTGAGACCTGCTTTACCTAGAATGGAGGTCAGGCACGGCAGAGTTTTTAATACCGTGCCCTTTGGGCCAGGTGCAGATACCAATATATCATCCATGTAATGATAGATTAAAAAATGAGGATATTTGTCCCTTTATGGTTGCAAGGCTAAATCCACAAAAAATTGACACATAGTTGGACTGTTTAACATGCCTTGCGGTAAGACTTTCCATTGATATCGTTTGGTAGGTCTCTGATTATTTAAGGTTGGTACTGTAAAAGCAAATAATTTTCTATCTAACTGGTGTAATGGAATGGAGAAAAAACAGTCTTTCAAATCAATAATGATAAGGTCATGCTCTTGAGGAATTATGTTAGGATTTGGAAGACCACATTGCAGGGGTCCCATTGGAAGGAGAACCGAATTCACAGCCCTTAAATCCTGAAGGAGGCGCCAAGCGCCGTTTTTCTTTTTGATAACAAAAACCGGGGTATTATATGGACTCAATGAAGGTTCTAGATGACCTCTATCTAATTGTTCTTGAACAAGAGAATGTAAGGCTTCAAGCTTTATAGAAGGGAGAGGCCACTGATCAATCCACACAGGGTTATTGTGAGTCAAATGCAAGCGAAGCATGGTTAGTGGAGGGTAAGTTGTGCATTAAACTGTGACATAAGGTCTCTTCCCCACAAATTAGTATACAGAGGAATTACAGCTGGTTTAATATAAGCAACACATTGAGACTCAGGGGAATGGGCTTTTACCCAGTTTCTGCTAATGCGAGTCTCCTGGAGTCCCCCCACTCCTCTCACCGCTGGTGCCACATCTGCAGGCCAGGTGTTTGGCCACTCAGCGGTTCGGATGACGGAAATATCCGCTCCAGTATCTAAAAGACCAAGAAAGGATCGACCATTCAATAAGAATGTTACCGTAGGTTTTGGTTGACTAATTGGTCTTTCAATTGCATAGAGTTGCTCTTGTTGTTGGTCTAAGAGCACAATCATTTTTGCCACAACATCCCCCTCATTTATAGTAACTTCTGTATTAGCTAATACAGACAGACAGACATCAGACAAAACAGTGGGGTCATGCAGAAAAGGAGAGGCAAGAATACCTTGTTCAGCTAAATCCCTTACAGGAAAGACTAGGACTGGAATATCGGGGGGCATATGAAAAGGCTGAACAGGACGTACAAAGAGAAAGTCAGCGACACCAGGAAAATAAGTAACAGTTTCATTAGCAACAAGATCGTAAGCGAAAGAAGAAAAGTTGCAAGTTTCAGCAGCCTTTGTTGTGGGGCTGGCTGCCTGCCCCGTTTCTAGTTTCCCTGATTCAAAAAAGGTTTTTGAATGATTGCAGGGTTATTCTGCTGTTCATTCTTTTGGACTCTGCACTGATTAGCCCAGTGATAGCCCTTTTGGCATCGAGGGCATGGCGTCTTTGGGCGAGCTACCTGGTTTCTTGACATATTTGCTCCCCCGCCCGGGGCTCTGCATTGGCTCTTAAAGTGACCTGGCTTGCCACAATTAAAACAATTGCCCATTTTGCGAGTATTTTGTTGGGAAATGGGAAGAAGAGAGCTCATGTTCTGCTGCATGCCTTCAGTAATGGCTGTAGCCAGAGTAGACATGGAATGGGATGTGGTTCCTATGATTCGGCAGGCTGTAAGATAATCTGCCAAGGTAACATTTTTCTTATTAATTAATGGTTGCAAAACTTTCTGACAATCAGCGTTTGCGTTTTCATAGGCAAGTTTCAATTTTAATTCATTACAAGCCTCCTCATTATCAATTTGTCTCTCTAAGGCTTCTGTGAGACGGTTTATAAAGGAGGAAAAAGGCTCAGAAGGTCCTTGAATAACTTTAGAGAAAGATTTGGGCACGCATCCCGCATTATCAACCTTTCGAGCAGCGGCCAAAGCACAATCCTGTAATATAGGGAAAGCAGCTGCGTCTGTTGCAATCTGCTGGGCAATGGTAAACATAGTGCCAGTACCGTTAAGCATATCTAGAGTGACATTTGCCGGCAAGCCTCTAGCGGCTGCGGCTGCAGTACGCTTATGAAATTCTGACTCCCAGACCAAAAATTGTGAAGGCGTGAGGATCATGGTAAATAATGTACGCCAATCAGCATTTATCAAGTCAGCTCCTGGTTGGGCTATTGATCCTAAAAGACCCTGTACATAGCGAGATTGAATACCATTTTCCTTGCAAGCTGCTTTTAAATCCTTAATTATTTTGTACGGCATTGGGGTATACTGAGGAGCTGGAGGATTGCCGGTTTGTATGATAGGATAAAGGGAGGCAGCTGCAAGGGTGTCCTCATCCATTTCTCCTTCACAAAAGGCTTGTTGAATGGCTTTTACAACACCCCCCCCCCACCTCGGGAGGGTGGTGGAGGACACGAGGGCTCTACATTTAAGGAAGTGGATTGGATGGAGGGAGGCTCCCGTAATGACTTATGATCATTGGGAGCGGAGGGTTGAAGGACAGAAAAGTTATCATAACTTGGTGGGGGAGATTCAAATACACTCCCTGCTTCTATTTTATAATGGACTTTTAAAGCCTCCATAATTTTCCTCCAAGTGACCAAAATGCCAATAGGTGCACGAGGAGGACTATGGAGATAGTCACCAATTTTTTGCCAAATGGAGATTTTTAAGGACCCTTTCTCTGGATAATTGGGACAATGTTGCCACACATAAGTCAATAATGTAGCAATAGGTTTCATTTTTACAGGTGAGCCCTTTAAATTAGCAGAATATTTAGAAGAAGAAGCGACTAACTCCCTCAATTCCTTCAGATGCTCTGTCTGTTGTTGAGAAAAGTTTCCGCCCATACTTACGAAAGTCGGGACCGTGTTTCAGATCCGATGATGTGCAATTCGCTTCAGGCCTGGCGATGCACAGCTCCCATCGAGCGGGTAAGATATGAGCGCATCGCAACGTATCCCCCTTAGGGAATCACGTCGGGGTCACCAGAATGCGGTATCTGCTATCCCGCATTAGATGGGCGTCTCATGATAGGGAGCGAAAGGAGAAAGAAACAACAGGAGATGAAGTTCCTCGGGATGAGTGCGCCCAGAATGTCTGGGTACACGCTCTTTTATTATGCTCATTCAAAAGGGGGTGATTGTTTATTCAGAGCCTAGGTCAAGCCCAGGTCAGACAGGATATACAGAATTTACAATAGCTCAGATAAGGCAAGATACCAGGTCAGACAGGATGGCAAGATTTATAATTTGATCAGGATATTCCTTCTTCACAAAGCTGCATGCCAGACAATGTAATCACAATGTGAATAAGCTATTTCTGCAGATGTTTAACTCCTTGTCTCTGTACGTGCCCTGCAAAAGGTCACCGAGGAGACAGAAGCTCAATGATTACATGTGAATGATACAATGTTGCAAATGCCTGAACGATACATAGTTGCAATGATACACAGTTGCAAACTCATGAATGATACATAGTTACAACACACCTCTCTCCTAGAAAATTGAAATATGCTAGGAAATATTAAAAAGGCAGAATATTTCCCCTAAAAAGAGTAGAAACTCAGAAGCAGAAACTTACCTGAGAAGTAGAAGCTCACCCCCACTTTTATTAATGGGTGGGCCATTAAGGCCTGGGCCAGAATATTTTACAAAACAAAGATCTCCAGGTAGAGCTCTAATAGGAATTGCCCCAAACCCTTTTATTACATCATCATCCAGCAAGGCTCAACCAAGCCTGGAACTCAGGACAGCCTACAGAGATGTCCCTGCATGGGCCCATGGGAGTCTGACAGCCAATCAAAATACAAGCTCAAATTCAAATCTCAATAGAGGGTAGGTATAAACCAGGCACCTTCAGCCCTCCTACTCCTTCTTGATCCTTTTCTTCACCTTGAAGCATGTGATCATCCTCTTCACTTTGGAGCTCCAAGCCATGTGGTACTGTCCACCATTAAACCATCTTTCCAAACAGCCTCCATGTTTCCAGAGTCTTTTTCCCCACTTGGAACTGAACCCAGAAGGATATTTCTTCCAACAAATTAATATAGGTTTTCCCCCACACCTTCATCTAGAATGAAAGAATTACAAAGGATAAGTTGTAGTTTGGATTCATTTTTAGTGTCTAATATGAGGATTATAAGATTTTGTTAAGCTTTTATTTCAATTTAGATTTTTTAAAAAATATACAGACCCTTACAAATTTATATATCTCTCCAACAATATTTATGTAAGGTATTCAAGGCTTTAACTTCCAAAAATTGTTGCAGTTTATTTGACAAAATAATTAAAAATTAGACTAAAACTATGTGTTACTCCTTGATGAGCACTTTCAGTTGTTAGTTCATATTTATGTTTAGTAGCATCAGTTAAAATATGCAGAAAATTAATATACTGGTTAAACTTATAGTAGAATAAGTATTGTTTTCACTTTTTTACTTCACTAAGAAATAGTGATATTTATGAAAAGGTGAATTATCAGTTGTACTCTAGTAAAACAAATGTGGAAGAAACTTAACACAGATAAATCATTACACAGGCATTTTGAATCTAGTCCAGCTATGTAGTCAAACTAAATAACAGAATTGTTAGAAAAATCAGTATGTTCCTTTTTATACTTCTATATTATGGAAGGAACCATGCAATCTAGTGAGATAAAGGTGTAGAAGGAAGAAGTCCAGGATGAAAATCATGCTAGTATTTTTTGTTCTCTATTTTTTAAAACAGAAAATAGTAGCAAAAACAACTAGAGTTTATTTCACAGAGAATAAAAGATGAAAAGGTGTATAAAGGAATATAAAGGAGATATATTATCTATATTATATTATAGATATATTATCTACATAATAATATATTATCTGCATATCAGTAAATATGGGAAAGACTCTTCTGTTAAGATCCCACATAATTTTTCTAGCTAGTATGGAACAATATTAATTTAGAAGACACATAGGTCTGATTGATTAAAGGCAACCCACTGCCCAATTGCTGTGATAAGAATACAGTGTAGAAAAAATATTGTAACTGCAGCTATAGGATGAAAGTTAGTAATTTCATTGATTCCATATACCTATTCCTGGGCTGGAACCCCCATAAGGTACATAAGGAATTGGTGCAAATCATAGAATGTCACATGTATTACAGTACAATCTCTTTGCATGACTATTGCAAATTCCATAATTTACATTGTTTAGTGAAGATAAATGTGATGCCACTGTGGAAAGGGAACTTCATGAGGACAGTGGTGTCACCCAGGCAGGAAAAGCCCAAAGGGAACATCAGGCCAGCCATAAAACAAACTTGCATAGGAAAAGAAATCAAATAAAAGGTATTGAAAGAAGCCCCCTAGACAAAAGCCAAGTAATAAAGAAAGCTAGGGAGACAAGGAAAAGAAAACCCTTACAAACACAGGACATGCCAAATCAGCAAAACAAACAGACAAAAGTTACAAAATAAATCACAAAGGAAACGAACAGAAGATTACTACAAAACAAATAGGATTGTAAAGCTAAAAGAGATTAGGAAAAAAACGATGATACAATCAAGCCACCCCGCAGAGTTAATTTTCTGCGCCTCGCTAAGTTTGCCTTCTGGCAAAAAAACACAAAAAAACTCTGACAGGGTTTAATATCTAAACATTAAACATTAAACACTAAACGAACATTCATACACAAAGGGAGGAAAAAGGTATAAAAAACCAGGAACTTACCATTCGAAGTTAGCTAGCTAGCCTCAGGAACGCAGCCACGCTGTCTCTCGCCTTCCTGAAAATAAAAAGATCCAGCTTTCAAGCAGTTGTCCGTATCCTTGTGCCGGAACTCTCCCAGTGGGAAAATTCGAATCCTCGAAGAAAGGCACTTTCAGCCTTTCAACACTACTTAGCCCCTTGTGAGTGCCCCTAATGCTGTAGATCAGGAGGGTCAAACTGGCGGCCTGTAGGCCAGAGGCATCATGTGCAGGCCATGTTCAGGCAATGAGATGCCACAAGTTTGGCACCCATGCTGTAGATCAGTATCTCTAATAGCTCACTGAGGAAACCAACCCTTCATATATATCCATGCATATTCATTTTGAAACAGATTAATCTCAGAAACACTATAAGCATCAGTGCTTTTTTGGTTTGCACATTTCAAGAATAATCTGTCCCTATTATTATACATTCCATTTGGTGGTTATAACACCTGCCCTAATCCAGTTAGGGCAGGATCCAGTTTCCTGCATACTTAGTTAAAGGGGTAGGGTGCTGGTGCTCATTTGCACCACAGAAAGATTTAAAAGCCTGACTCAATTTGATGTGTTTAAGGATATTCTAGTCTACATAGAATGGTTACATATAAAATGTCGATAACTTCACCATTCACTACATTTGAAGGAAGAGTCAGTTTATGAATCTTAAATCAGAGGAGGATGGAGAAAAGCAATGTTTCAAATTGGAGAAAAGACAGCGTGGAAGACAAGAAAACAGCATTGCCAACTTCCCTTAAAGTTATTTTACTAAGTTAATTAAATGTAAGTCTTCCTATGACCTAAGTCAGATCTATTTCTTGCCACAAATAAATAGCAAAATAAGGAAAGGAATTCATCAGAAAGAGGATCTACTTAAAAAAGCTGAATACTTGCCATCTCATTCATTTTCACAGCTGTACTGAGCTGATGAAAAGTGGGATTGGGAAAAGGAACTTCACCTCAGCATTTTGTAAAGCAATCCATTCTTCTTGGTTGCTGCTGAGTTGCATTTATTTAAGGGGGCAAGAAAGGGACATGAACTGAATGAAAGTTGTGTACCAGCTCTGTCTGCTAGACTGAGTGTTGTTTTAATTTAAATCCATTAAAAGGACATCGTTTGTCCACTTGGCTCCTTTCTAGTAAGTTTCTTCCCTGTGCTTATTTGTCTTTGAATTATGATTAACAAGGCAAAGTTCAGGATATTTTTTACAAACCCCCTTTCCCGTTTTGGGGGTAAGTAGTAGCCTCACTAGTTTTGTCTTTGAAAATTTTAAAACAGATGGTACCAATTATCTCCTGAAGCTTGTTCATGGTACACTGGCATTTAGCTGGAAATTTCCAAATCCTCTGAAAATTAACACCTCATTAACACCTGAAAAAATATCACCCAACTAAATGGAATAATATAACATAGTATCTAGTGAATTCCTTCCATAGCAGAACTTTTTCTTTTAGCAGAAAGTGAGGGAATTCTGCCTTTCCTGAAATCTTGTTTTATTCTCCAAATATGGCACTCAGGATTGTGAGGATGAAGCTGCTCTGGCACTATTCTTGAGGCTGGAAGCTAAAGGATAGGTTAAATGGTCTCCTCCTCTGTGACCAGAGGTGGTAAAATTGTTACTGATTGGCCAACTATTCTTTATCAAATGATATTGCATTCTTGGAAACTCCCTCCTCTTCCATTCACATCAGGAATGATTCATACTGATTGACAGCCGATGGACCTTACCTATATTGTGGACACGGATAAAATATTGGGTTGTTTTTCTTCATGAATGAATCTACAAGTGGTTGGGAAATTAATGGACTGGAAGGGGATTAATTTGGACAAACTTCCCTTGGTCCATTAATTTTCCCATGTCTTTCTAGACTCATCCACAAAGAAAAACAACTCAGTGTATGTGTCAGTGGTAAAACTATCTTAATATGCTGTTGTTGTTTCTCACGTGGACTGTTTAGTCAAATGTGTCTCTGTGTTTGTGAGACAAGGAGAATTTCTCCTTTCTCTCTTGTGATTCTCTTCCTAAAAAAATGTAGTTTAAACTAGAGGTGAAGTTTTTCTATGATCATGTATTTCTTAATAATTCTCATTGTTACTTCACATTGAATGAGTATCTGCCTGCGCTAATTGTTCTTTGGTTTAAATCCATAGTACAGTATGTCCATAGTATTTTAGGGGTTTTACTTTTTAATGGGACATTCTGCTACTTGAGTTACTTGCTATTCTTTTAGCTTTATGCCAAGTGTTCTGTATAAAGAATAGCAGACTCCTAATACAGGATTCTGATTGGCTAAAAAACCTGAATGGGGATTGGTTCAATAGGAACCAATCCACGAAGCTGCTCAAAGGCGGCAAAACTAAATACCTGTCATTGGCTACAAGCCAGCAGGCAAAACCCTATAAAAAGGCTGCCGCGGCTTGAGCCAATGTTCCGTTTCTCAACTGTTGTTAACTAATAAAGACTTTGTTGTTGGAACCCGGTCTACCTCGCGTTTTTCCGGACGGAACACTGGCGACGAAGGTGGGATTGTCCTAAACGCGAGACTGAGCATGCAGCAACCAATAAAACCAGACTGAAGACAATGGCTGGAAATAACACGCCGCCCGCACCCTTCAATCCTAATGAAGAGGATTGGGAATCCTATGTAGACCATTTCCAGATGTATTTGGAAAGTAACGAAATGGACGAGATCTCAGATCAGCGTAAGAGAGCTGTTTTCTTGACATATTGTGGGCCCAAAATCTTCAAAATGGCCAAGGCTTTGGCGAAGCCCCGAGATGTGAAACAATTGACTTGGCCAGAGCTCCAAAGAATGCTAAAGGCTCACTATGCACCGGTGGTGTCAAACCTTATCAAGTGGCACGAAATTTACCTAATAGACCAGAAAGAAGGCGAGACCATCGCTGATTTTGTGGCAGCCCTCCGACAAATAGGGGGAGCGTGCGAGTTTCTGAATTTAGATGAAGCGATGCGGGATCGAATAATACTGGGTTTAAGAGACTCTAATTTACAGAGCAAGCTGCTAAATAAACCCAACATAACCGTAGCCGAAGCCATCGCAGAAGCCACAGCCGCTGAAGCCGCGAAAAAATTGGCGGTTAAAATGAAACAGATGAACGCGAACAACGACGAAACGAGCCTGGCCAGAGGGAAGAAACAATTTCCCACCACCTCTCACCACGAAGATTTTGACAAGACAGCAGAATCCGGGGAGGAAGATGACAAACTCTACCGCCTATACGCCAACAAGAAAGGGCGCGAAAAAAGAAATTGGCGGAAATGCGCTTGATGCGGAGGAAACCATCCTCGAGCCGATTGCAGATTCCTCGATGCCATTTGCAGAGTTTGCAAGAAAAGGGGGCATATCGAGAAAGTCTGCAGGAATAAAAAAAATTACAGCCCAAACAGACGTAGCAACTCCCCCGCACAAGCTGAGCCAAAACAAACCGAGAGAAAGTGGCAGCGAAACAAGCGAGCCACTAACTGAGAGAAAACACATCAGACTTTCAGTATCGGAAGTGCTCAGACGGAAAGCGGGAAGAAAGTAAAAATAATTGTAAAAATAGAAGGCAATCCCTGCGAAATGGAGGTAGACTCTGGGTCTTTCCTATCAATGGTGTCATGGGACACCATCAAACAACTGGTCCCAGATATCAAACTCAAAGAACTCCAGAGACAAAAATTAACCCTCAAGGACTACCAAGGAAACCGAATTCCTGTAGTAGGCCTAGGACATTTCCGAGTCGCCTACAAACAACATGTCAAAGTACTACCATTGACAATAGTCGACCGAGATCGACCAAGCCTCCTGGGCATCGAATGGTTTGCAACATTGGGCATCGGGATGACCGGAGTAGACTGGGTGGCCGCAACCGACTGGGAAGAAAACCTGATCCAAGAGTTCCAGGATGTTTTCAATGGCTCCCTAGGCAGGTATCGGGGGACCCCAATTTCCTTTAGTCTAGACCCCCAGGTATCCCCTAGAAGACTAAAGGCCAGACGAGTTCCTTTTGCTCTGAAAGCAAAAATAGAGGAACAACTAAATAAATTAATAGACCAAGGGTTTTTAGAACCTGTTGACCATGCTAAATGGGAAAGGCCAATCGTAACACCAATTAAACCAGACGGGTCGGTTCGAATCTGTGGTGACTACAAGGCTACCCTGAACCACGCATTGCAAAAAAACGCATACCCAGTGCCAGTCGTACAACACTTATTACATTCTCTTGGGGGTGGAAAAGTTTTCGCTAAACTAGATCTAGCGCAAGCTTACCAACAGCTCCCAGTAGACCCCTTAACGGCTGAAGCACAAGCAATAATGACCCACAAAGGGGCATTCAAGTGAAACAGACTCCAATTTGGAGTGAGTGTAGCCCCAGGCATTTTCCAGATCCTCATGGAACGCCTATTGAATGGTATAAAAGGGGTCATACCATACTTTGACGATGTCCTAATTTCGGCCAAAGATGTGACCCAGCTTAAAAAAAGACTAAAAGATGTACTAACTAAATTCAGAGAATCTGGCCTAAAAGTAAAAAAAGAAAAATCCTGTTTAATGACTGATCGTGTCAAATTCTTTGGCTACTTAATAGACGGAGAGGGTATACACCCTACCAACAAAAAAGTCAAAGCTATTAAAGACGCACCAGAACCAAGGAACAAAACTGAACTGCAGGCATTTTTGGGACTAATAAATTTTTGTAATGTGTTCCTACCCCACAAAGCGACAATAGCGGAACCATTACACCAATTACTGGATAAAAAAACAATTTGGACTTGGGGTTAAGAAAGCCTTCCAAAAAATAAAAAACTTATTAACATCAAACACAGTTCTTATCCAGGAAGGAAGCCTTCCAAAAAATAAAAAACTTATTAACATCAAACACAGTTCTTATCCAGTTTAGTAACACACTTCCATTGATGGTGACCTGCGACGCCTCACCGTTTGGAGTCGGTACCATCCTGAGTCACCAATTGCCAGATGGAACAGAGGCACCCGTCGCATACTATTCAAAGACTCTGTCTAAAACCGAGCGTAATTATAGTCAATTGGACAGAGAAGCCCTGGCAATCGTCGCCGGAGTGAAACACTTCCATGAATATCTATATGGAAGAACATTTTTGATAGTAACGGACCATAAACCGCTACTGGGAATTTTGGTGGGAAACAAGCCAACACCGAACATTTTGTCCCCGCGAATGACTAGATGGTCAGAATTCCTAGCAGCCTACTCTTATACTCTGACACATTGCCCTGGGAAACAAATTTCCTATGCAGACGCGTTGAGCAGAACACCATTACCGACCATAGAGGAAGACCCGGCACCGACGATGACCACCTTGCAGATAGAGACATGCCCCGATCTACCAATATCTGCAAATGATGTCACCAGAGCCACCGCAAGGGCCCCATTGACTGCCCGTGTACTGAACTGGGTTGGTAAAGGCTGGCCAGAAAATCAAAAAACTGAGAACTTTAAACCTTTCCAGACCAGAGAAACCGAACTCTCAATTCAAAAAGGTTGTTTGTTGTGGGGTGATAGGGTAGTTATCCCTTCCAAATTACAAACTAAGGTACTGGGTATGCTTCACGAAGGCCACCCTGGAATTGTTAAAATGAAAAGCCTTGCTAGAAGCTATGTCTGGTGGCCGGGTATAGATAGGGACATCAAATACTGGGTAAATTCTTGCAACAAATGTCAAAGAAACAGGCCTTCCTCACCCCAAGCACCCATAAAGGACTGGGAAACCCCACGAGGCCCCTGGTCACGAATCCACATTGACTTTGCGGGTCCTACTAAGGGACATACTTTCTTAATTGTCGTAGATGCATACTCAAATTGGCTGGAGGTTAAAATTATGCCATCTATGACAACTGAAACAGTTATTAAACAACTTGACAAACTCTTCACAACCCATGGCCTGCCGGACGTCCTAGTGTCTGACAACGGGCCACAATTAACGAGTATCCAATTCGAACAATACCTAGCCTCCCTAGGTATAAGACATCCCTAACCGCTCTGGCCCACCTGGCTGCAAATGGTAGAGCAGAGAATGGTCAGGTTTACCAAAGAAGGGTTAGAAAAAATAGACATTGGGGATGTCCAAGATAAAATAAATCGCCTACTCACCCTCCAGCATATCACACCCAGTACTATAACAAACAAAAGCCCGGCGGAATTACTAATGGGAAGAAAACTGAGGTTGCAATTAGACAGATTGCACCCAAACTATACACCAGAAAACCCCCCCAACTCCTCCACCCGTTTCAGGACATTTGAAATAGGCGACCTAGTCTATGCAAAAAATTTTACCGGGGACCCATTATGGCTTCCAGGAACAATCACACAAATTACAGGGCCCCGGTCCTACCGACTAACCGTGGACGACGGCAGGGAATGGAAGCGGCACATAGACCAGCTTCGGTCCCGAAACATAGAAAGAAGTACAAACACACAACCACAAATATTAAAAAACGACGAAAATCAAACCAAAGAGGGGGGGGAAATACGAGAAAATAATAAAGAACCGTTTAAATTAAACACAGAATACAATAACAAACAAAAAGAGCAAAAAAGAGACTTACAGTTAGAAGAAAATTGCGATAAGAGTCCACTCGAAAGGGCCAGCCAGGCCAGCTCGACCTGCCCAGAGAAAACAGGAGGGAGCGGCAAAACCGCCGGCCTAAGTAACTCAGGCGGCAGTAAAATGGCTGACTCACCCTTCCAGGCAGTTCCATGGAGAAGGACCGGAGAGACAGTAACCCCATCCGAACTGGTCGAAGTCTTCAGCAGAAATGAACCATGAAAGTCCAGTCGAGTCAAAAGAAGCCCCACCTACCTGCGCGACTACGTCACCATGTAGAACTAAACCAAGAGGGGAGGGGTGTTCTGTATAAAGAATAGTAGACTCCTAATACAGGGTTCTGATTGGCTAAAAAACCTGAATGGGGATTGGTTCAATAGGAACCAATCCACGAA
This sequence comes from Laticauda colubrina, assembly GCA_015471245.1. NCBI lineage: Eukaryota > Metazoa > Chordata > Lepidosauria > Squamata > Elapidae > Laticauda > Laticauda colubrina. Next base: position 70,081,374 of record BLBF01000007.1, read on the forward strand.
GCTGCTCAAAGGCGGCAAAACTAAATACCTGTCATTGGCTACAAGCCGGCAGGCAAAACCCTATAAAAAGGCTGCCTCGGCTTGAGCCAATGTTCCATTTCTCAACTGTTGTTAACTAATAAAGACTTTGTTGTTGGAACCCGGTCTACCTTGCGTTTTTCTGGATGGAACACCAAGAGGCTGGAGCCTCAATGGGAGTATGACACCTCAATGGAGGTGGTGCATTAGACATGATTTCACTCCCTCTCCATATGCATTTGCTTGCTTCCACTCCATCTTGGTTAATTTAATTTCACTGAATTTTAAACTTATCATCCCTCTATATTATTTTAATGTTTTCTTTGGTATTTTTATTGAATGTTTTTATGCTACTTAAGAGTTGCCTTTGGTGAAATGAGTGACATGTAAGTTTAATTATAAATAATTTCTGCTTATGCTCAGGAGTACTTTTTCTTACAAGAGTTCCTTTTTGAATCCAAATGCCACCTGCACATTTTATGATACTCTCCACTCTCATGAACTAAAATAGCTAAGCTTGTTTTTCTTTGCTCTGAAAAACATATTTAGCTTTGCAAAGTGAAATTTGCTACCAAATTAAAATAGCTTCCTACCACCTGAATAGAGATTTTGCATTTTGAGGGTTTCCTTCTTGCCAACCACTGTAAAGCTACACTACTTGGCTTGTTAATATTTTGCCTAGTGCAAAAAATGTATTTTCTCTTTGCTAATGTAAAAGCTATCATCTTTCTCTTTATTTATGCTTTTTGCCTAGCCAAAAACCTGCACATTTTACCCAGGACAAGAACTGCCAATCTTCATGTTTTTAGAAATTTATCCCATTAGACTAGGTGTAACCAGATACCTGAAGTGTGCAGTAGATGATTTATTCAATATGTCTGTAATCTGTCTTTGAGATTGAATTCATGCCATTAAGTTACATGGGTTCAGAATTTGACAGTTGGGAAACACTCTGTTTCTTCCTTCCTCTGATGCTTTTGTACCACCTGTAGTTTTTGGTAGAAGAATTCTTGTGATAATGACCAACAATATTTTCCGATATTTTAAAACCTTCTTCTTTCTATATGTGTAAATTTTGCAAAATTAAATCTTATGGAAAAAAATATTAAGGTCTCCCCTTCATAAACAGGCCTCTGGATAAAAAAATCAAATAAATATTTTATCTAATTCTGGTTTAAAGAAAAGTCACACTGGCAGATTACAAATTATATCCCCAAGGAAATTATTCAGTGAAAAATTATAATAAAAATGGTTGCTTAAATGGTGTAAAGATGTTGTGCCTTTATTTTACTACTTTTCTTTTCCTCACTTCAAATAAAAGTTTTTTTATTTGCTTATGGTTGGCCCAGCAGTAGAAGAAAATCTATATTTGTGTAGCCAAATAATGAACTCACATATTATTTTCTGCCACCATAGTATAAGTCTTTCAGAGACCAAACAATATATGTTTACTACTAATAAATCAGACTGTTCTGCTTTTAGGGTTTACTAAATGCAGATGCATAAATCAAGACCAGGCCTAGAAAACCTATGTCTGATTGGTTAATTACCTTTTTTCTCTGCCAAGCCAAGAAAAGTGATAAAGTCATGAAATGTGCACTGAGAAACTAATGTGTTCAGTATGCCTGTGCTTTCAATTTCTATGTAGATAGACAGAGGACATATACCATAACCAAAATTATAATACCCAAAGTTTCCTTAGTGAAAAGCAAGGCTCAAGATTGCCAGTGTTCCCTTTGCTTTCAGACTTCATTTTCTATTGCTATTTACAAAGTAAGTTGTCGTTAAAATTAACATCAATATGGGTTTAGTTGATGGTTGCAAATGAACATTAGAGAGAATTAAAGGACCAGATAGAAAAGATTTAAAATGACCAAATCAGCTACCACTTTAACTTGTTTTATAAAATGGACTGAGATATTAATAACTAATAACTTGGTAGGTACATACTCCAATAGCTAAATTTTTAAAAGATGAGGAAAAAAATTAAAACATAAATCTTTACCTGACCCAAACAATATAGAATTTGAAGGCGTGGAAGATAACAAAGTTTTCCAAAATGGGAATACGAAAGACTAATCAAGAAAAGGATCTGGACAGAGAACAGTTGCAAAAGAAATCCTAGATGATGCTTTTTTAAATAGGATTTACTGAGGAAGCTGGTGAAAACTCTGAAGACTCCTCTTGAATGCTGAAGATTGATGCCAAATTTCAAATCCCATGATGCCATTGGAATGATTTAAAGATCAAGATTGTGAAGAGCAAAAAGAAGGAAATTAAAGTTGGATTATTTCCATCTTTAAACTAATTCTTTGATATTTCTGGTAACACTTAATATTGGAATAGGATTCATACTCTAATACAAAAGATTCTTAAAGCAATATAAAGATAAAACCAGCAACCTTTATTTTGGGTTAATGGAAAAAGACTTGGAAAAAAATGGAACTTTAATGTATGCACAATATGTTAATGGCAACAAGATGCACAAAAATGGAAGGTACTTTTACTCCATTGAAGGTACTCACCTTGAAGATACTTCAAGATGAGGACCATTCCAGGTCCTCACAATGGATGAATGGTTGCAAAAACTGATGGAGTTAGAAGAAATGGATAAATTGACTGCTTTGATACTTGGAAACTGCTTCGGGACTTTATGCTTGAGGTGGAAAAAAATTGAAACTTCGGTTTTGGATTTTATTGATTAGGTAGATCTGTTGTTATATAAATGGCAGTTTATACTATTATGTAAAAGTAAAAAGTTAAGGTTTGATGTCACTTTTTAATCTACTGCACCAATGGGAGTCAGAAGTCAATGCCTTTCTTTTGTTTTCTCTTCTCTACATTTCTCTTTTTCCTTTTCCTTCCCTTATTTTTCCTATTATTTGCTTTAGTATTTTATGTTGTAAACTAATAAAAAGGATTGACATGGATACATACATACATACATATGTATATGTATGTGCATTTTACACACATACATGTATATACATCCAGTATATGTGTGTATGTGTATGTATATATATATATATATATATATATATAAGATTCTTCTGGGAACACATAATAGACCTTTTATTGTACAAGGATGGAAATATATGTGTTTTTTTAAATCCCATAAAATCATGATGACCTGCACTTGACAAAATATTCTCTCTCAACACGACTTCCCATCTTATTAAACTTGTATCTTAAGGAAATTAAAATGTGAAGTACATGAAGAAAGCATTACCTAAGTCCCAAATTATTTTATAGATAAATCCATCAAAAATACTACTTTAGGGGTATTTGCTCTATATATTTCAGTGCATTGATTTAGGTAGAATAATTCAGATAAATGTGACTTTATCTTGATTTTGATCTCTTGGAATAAACAATGTAAGATATTCTGTTCAATATCCAACCCAAAAACTTTTAAGTGAAATTTCTGATCGTTTATCATAATCTGTAAATAAAATAAATAAATAACCTTGCAAATGGAAATGCACAATTACTATCATCTGCTATGATGATATGAGATGAGGTAGACTGGTTGCTTTTGTAGTTTGGAGACAATAACTTGGTCATCAACACCAATAAGACCAAGGAGTTTATAGTGGATTATAGAAAGAACAGATCAGACATCCAGCCCTTGCTTATCAATGGAGACCAAGTGGAGCAAGTGGCCAGTTTTAAGTTTCTGGGTGTTACCATAAAAGAGGACATGACCTGGGGTGCTCACACTGCAGCACTGGTCAAAAGGGCCCAAGAGAGATCATACTACCTGAGACTTCTCAGAAAACAACAACTGAATGAAAAACTACTGGTGACCTTCTACTGCTGCATCATGAAGAGTATGTTAACTTACTTCACCTTTATATCAGGGCTGGGATTCAAATTTTTAACAACCGGTTCTGTGGGCATGGCTTAGGTGGTGGGTGTGGCTTGGTGGTCATGTGACTGGGTGAACATGGCTTGGTGGTCATGTTGTTGGCTGGGTGTGGCCAACTCAATATCACTCACATTGAGGCACGCATCTCCTCGCTTGGCCTCTCATGACTGTGGGGATGCTACAACAGTCATAAGTGTGAAAAATGATCATAAGTCACTTTTTTCAGTGCCACTGTAACTTTAAATGGTCACTCCACACAAGCAAAGTACCAGCAAAGGAGGGGAAAAACTCCAGAGAAGTTCCTGAGACAGGAAGTCCAGTCCTGCCAAGAATGTAATAAGGGTTAATAGAGAGGCAGTTTCTGTAAGCAACACCAGAATGTGTCCTTCCTGCTTTCCTTACAGGTTTAGGCCAGTAATTTCTTCTAACAACTGGTTCTCCAAACTGCTTAGAATGTTAACAACCAGTTCTAGTGAATAGGTACAAACTGGTAGAATCCCACCCCTGCTCTATATAATTTGCCAATTGCACAGTGGCAGATAGGACAGCACTCCAGAGAGTTAATGTTATTGCCCAGAAGATCATTGGTTGCCCTCTCCCCTCTTTGGAAGAGCTTTATAGCTCCCGCTGCCTTAAGAAAGTTCAAAACATTCTCAAAGATCTATCTCATCCTGGGCATCCTTTTTTTTGGGAAATATTACCATCTGGCAGATGGTACAGGATAATAAAAACAAGGACAAATAGGCTGAAAAACAGTTTCTATCCCAGGGCAGTAGCTCTGTTGAATTCTATTGCATATTGCAGCATTGGTGTGGTATCGGGGGTTTTCAATTCAATGTATGGATTGTGAAGGATGTGTGTTTGTGTTTATATTCATGGTCATGATGTGCATTAAAGATGGTATTTGATTATGTTGTACAACATGCAATGACAATAAACTAAACTAAACTAAAATCCTTATTTTCCTATTGAGAGTCACAACTGCTGGTATAGACTGGCCTGCATTTGGCTACTTTAATGGCAATTATTGGAATGTTACTGTAGTATTTTGCTTTCATCATGTTAGAACATAAATTGCTGTTTGGTGTCTATCATGCAGAACAGAATCAACCATGTATTGTTCATCTTCTTCCAACATTTTGTCAAGGTCTTGAACTACTTAACATTGAAAAAAGTGTAGTTTATTGTGACAAATACCAGGAAGGTTTAGACTTAATCACTTTGCAGGCAATCTTTTTATGACAATAGCTGAAAACATTGGATATACTACAACATATTCTGTGATAGTTCTGCATTCTTTCAGATCTGAAATATACAAACTTCACACATTATTTAAACCATTACATTACATTCTCACACTTTCTCACACAAGGCTTAGATTAGACCTACTGATGAACCACCATTTTTATAGCCTTTCCTCCACAAAATGTAGCATATTTTGTTTGAACCATCTGGATTTAATTTAGGCAGAGAACCCAGAAATAAATAGCAGAGTTCTTAGATGTTTTCTTCCAAGAGCTCTTCTGAACATGTTAATAATAGGAAGAACATAAAACATAATTGCATTATGCCTCTAGTATCCCACTGTGTTGGAAGGTAATAATTTACTGTTTCTTCCTGCTCCACGAGTAGATGAAAAAGCTCTTAGATTTAATATGGCAAGGTTTATTGCAATAACCATATAGATACAGAAGTGTTCACTGCCACAGAGATGGAAGGAATTAGAAGTACAATTGATTTTTTAGTATCATCCTTGGTTTATTCAATTCGCTTAGAGGGTAAGATTTCAAGAATAGTTGCCATCCATAAAATTCACTCCGAATTGCTATTTCATCAATGTAATGAGTGTTAACTTTAATTGACTCTTCCTTGAATTGAGGTGCGTTTGCTATAGTTCCTGTTAAATATATTGCTGTCTTAACTTCATTTAGGTAGACTGTCAGGCATTTGGTGATTTACCTGAAAAAGTTTTGTTTGAACTTAGGATTCTTGGCACATAATTAAGCAAGGCCTTATGGAGAGATTATTTTACAGACAGGTTTCTTGTTTCCATTCTTATGAAGGCTATTTTCCACAGAGTAAGTGTCAGAATTCTTTGCAGCTGAAAATCCCTACAAGGAAACAATGTTTTCAAATAATAAGATGTTTATTTTTCAAAAGGACTTTCACAAAATGAGATTATGTTGAGTCTTGGTAGTTACTTTCAACTGGACTAATTTACCCAAATTAGAAGCAATATCACATGCTCTGGATGCCATTAGTGCTGGTCCATTCAGAAATACCAATTTCTCTGCAGTCTTTTTTTCTTGGCTGAGGTATTGTTTGGGGCACCCCAATTAAATTTAATCTCAATTCAAAATATACAAAGATATACATATATGTATACATATATATATACATATACATAAAAAATAATAAAACACACACACACACACACACACACACACACAC
>BLBF01000007.1:70097710-70114516 GCA_015471245.1 Laticauda colubrina
TGTTTATTTCCGTTTCCATGGTGAACTTGATTTTGGGGTGTTTGTTGTTTAGGTGTGTTAGGAAATCGTTTAGGTTTTCTTTTCCATGGGGCCAAATCACAAATGTGTCATCGATGTATCTTAGCCATAGTTTGGGTTTGTGGGTGGCAATAGCCAGGGCTCTGGATTCGAATTCTTCCATGAACAGGTTTGCAATGACGGGTGACAGTGGTGATCCCATAGGGGCGTCTTCAATTTGCTTGAAGCTGCGGTTTCAGCATGGGGCTGTAGTTGTTTTGCTAAGTATTTAGCTAGGTTTTGTAATGGTGCTCCTATGGAGCTGACTATGGATCTAGGTCTGTTTTATTGGTCTTTGAGTTGCTGTGTTATTGATTAATTGGCAACATTGTGTTTTGTGCATTGGGGTTTCTTTGTGCAGCTTAGTTTCTTGTAAATGGCCAATAATTGTTTTTTAGGAAGCTTGGTTTTACAGTATGAAACAATAGAAAAGAATCATTCATCATGTAATTCTGAAACTTTAATAATCGAACTGATCATCTCTTACTTCATGGTGCGGTTTTTGTTAGATTGTTCTGTTTGAACAGTGCTGGAAAAACATGTTTCAAAATTTGTACTAATTACTAATACTTGGATAAACACCAGTTATTTTTATTTGAATATCACATATGAAAAATATTTGCTTCATTTTCAATGCTAATTTTTCTATAATATGCCAAACTTTATATATGCAAAGCCCCTGTCACACTGCACCAACGGATGCAAAGAGGATGTAAAATGGACAAAAAAGCTTGCCATCCGTTGGTTAACGCGATGTACTCACTGCCTCCGTTTTGCTTCCTCTCTATCCATCCAGCATCTGTTTACTGACGTTTCATCCGCTCAGAAAGTTTTGAGCTGCTCAAAACTTTTGCGTGGAAAATGTATCCAATTCGTCCGTTCTGCATCCGCTAGGCATCCGCTAGGCATCCGTTCTGCATCCGTTACGCATCTGCTATATCCGCTAGGCATCCGTTCCGCATCCGCGCAACTTGCATCCGCTTGGACACAGGGAGGAAGCGGAATGGACGCGGAACGGATGCAGAACGGATGCCTAGCAGATGCAGCACGGAAACAAAGCATTTAAAAGGAAAAAAACCTTTGCAGAGGGGATCTTTCTCGGATATTGAGGATGCCTAGAGGATGCCTAGAGGATGCAAAGGGACACCTATACTGCCTATAAAAAGGGGGAGCAACACATCTGGATCTCACTTTCAGACCAGCAGCCCTGCTGCAGACCTCTGCAGCCTTCATCTGCCTCTTCCTCTTCCACAGCATCCAGTCATGTCCACCGTGGATTGTAACACAGTCCTTTTGGCAGCCACCATCCTTCTGCAACAGTGCGAAGCCATCTACAGGCTCTGTGAACTCTACTACGGGAAGAAAAAGGGGCGGCCAAGAAGCGTCTGGGTACGAAAATGGTTCACCAGAAGAGCAGAGGACGGACTGTACAACAAGCTGATGGTGGAGCTCAGGAACGAAGACACTTGTGCATTCCAAAACTTCATGAGGATGCCGCCAGCCATGTTTGACGAAGTTGTGCAGCGGCTGACACCCAGGTTGACCAAGGAAACACCAACTTCCGGCCCAGCCTGGAACCTGGGCTCAAGGTGGCACTCACTCTGCGCCACCTGGACTCAGGGACCACCTACAGGAGCATGCAGTATGGCTGGAGGGTGCCACACAACACCATCGGCACTGTGGTCAGAGAAGTGGTGCAGGCCATCATCGAAGAATACCTGGAGGAGCTCCTCCAGTGCCCCTCGACTGAAGAAGGATGGAAAAAAGTTGCAGAGCAGTGGTATCAGAGGTGGAACTTCCGCCACATCATTGGAGCCATAGATGGCAAGCACGTGGCCTGCAAAGTGCCAGCCATCTCAGGGTCCACTTATTTCAACTCCAAGGGCTTCTTCAGCATCATCCTCTTTGTCATGGTCGATGCTGACTTCAAGTTCATGTACATCGATGCTTCAGGCAACGGGTCAGCTTCAGATGCCCAGGTATACAACGCAAGTGACATGAAGGGTAGGCTGGAACGCAACCTCCTCGTGGGCTTCACAGATCCAGAACCCCTGCCCAACGACACGCAAGATGTGCCCTACTTCATCGTGGGGGATGCTGTCTTCTCCCTCACATCCTACCTCATGAAGCCCTACACCTCCAAATACCTCACCCGTGAAGAGAGGATCTTCAACTACAGGCTGTCCAGGGCAAGGCGGGTGGTGGAGAACGCCTTTGGCATCCTGGCCAAGAGGTTCCAGGTACTTCTCACCACCATGCAGCATCGCCCAGAGACCGTGAGGAGGATCATGGAAGCTTGCTGCATCCTGCACAATCTCATGCGCACCCGCTACCCAGTCTTGCAGAACAGGCTCGTGGACCTCCAACAAGGCAATGGGGACATGGACCCTGGGGAATGGAGGCAAGGGCGAAACCTGATCGACACTGAGGATGTGCAAGGCCCCAACAGAGCCTCACGTGAAGGGAAGAAGCAGCGCAACCTCCTGAAACACTGGTGCAACTCCCCAGCTGGAGCAGTGGAGTGGCAAGACAGGATGATAGATGCTTAATGGATGCTTCCTTGAGCCTGTCTCATCACAATGATGAGATTGTGCCATGTATGTTGAGTGGCCTGACAATGAACAGGGCGTTTAATAAAGAGTTGTGTTTATGTTGAAATGTGTGGATCAATGATTAAATTGTTATTGATAATAAAGGGCCATAGGTGTGGCACCTGGGAGGGTGGACCATACAATCCTACTATGCTTTCACTGGAGGTTTATCTATCCCACAGCTATTACCCATCCCAAAGGTAGACCTGCCCATTCCACAGCTATCTCAACCCACCCCACTGCTATCTTAATCCATCCCACAAGCATGCAAAGGCGTAAACCATTTCTAAAAGTTTCCAGCAAGACTTTATTAAAAAAAAGAAATGAAGCAAGTGTGTGACTCAAAAATAGACTTTATTAACAACAAGCTATAAGACAAAAATGGCACTCCTCTTGGTCACTCAGTCTCAGGGGCGAAGGGTGCAGGTGCTGTGGAGGTGGCTGGTGCTGGAGTGCTTGTCATCAGCTCCTCCAGAAGCAGAAGCAGCAGAAGCGCCAGCCCCAGAAGAGCAAGCCCGTGCTGCAGAAGCCCCAGCAGAACAAGAGTGAGGGCCAGGGGGCAGGATGGTAGCCCTGTCCCTCTTGCAAGGGCTGGCAGCAGATGGCTGAGGCTTGCTGTGCTTCAGCATGGTTGTGGGGTTGCTGGCTGGCAGGGAGGCTGGCAGGAACCAAGGCTGGCAGGAAGGCTGGCAGGGAGGCAGGCACCAAGGCTGGCAGGAAGGCTGGCTGGCAGGCATCAAGGCTGGCAGGCAGGCAGGTACCAAGGCTTGCAGGAAGGCTGGCAGGCAGGCAGGCTGGCATGCAGGCAGGCACCAAGGCTGGCAGGAAGGCTGGCAGGAAGGCTGGCAGGAAGGCTGGCAGGGTTGCAGGCACCAAGGCTGGCAGGAAGGCTGGCAGGCAGGCAAGCAGGCACCAAGGCTGGCAGGCAGACTGGCTGGCAGCAAGGCTGGCAGGCAGGCAGACAGCAAGGCTGGCAGGGAGGCTGGCAGCAAGGCTTGCAGGCAGACATGCAGGCAGGACAGGCAAGGCAGTCGATGTGTCTGGAAGCAGGTCTTTCCTCTGAATGGCAACCTGCTTCCGAGCTGCTTCCGTTATATCCGCGGGGCTGACGCAATGCATCCTCCCCACATGTGCAATTAACGCTCGGCATCCACTAGGCTTCCACTGTGCATTCACTGTGCATCCGCTTCATCCGCTCGGCCTCCATTCTGCATCCGCTGTATCCGTTCTGCGTCCGCTTTGCTGTGCCCCCCAAGAAGCCTAGTGGATGTGCCATCCACTCCCATCTGCTTCCATCCGCTGGGCTTCCATTCCGCATCCGCTTTCCATCCACCCTGCGTCCTCCCCGCGTCCGTGTTATCCGCTCCGGTTATGCAAATTTTTGCCCCTTCTGAGAGCGGATAACGGATGGAATATTTTTCTTGTCCGTTGTGTCCGTTTTGCATCCGTTGGGCAGTGTGACAGGGCCTTAAACAGTAATTTACATTGGTAATGTAGTATCCAGAGGCAATAAACTTGCAATTTATCATTATACATATTGCAGAATTAGATAATAAGCTTTGACTATCCTAGCTGAAAGATTATAGAGGTTTTGTATCATTACACATTAAATCTAGGGAAAAAAACCATAGAAATGCTACTAATAGAATAGAATACTTTTATTGGCCAAGTATTATTGGACACACAAAGAATTTGTCTTGGTGTAAATACTCTCAGTGTACATAAAGAAAAGATACATTTGTTAAGAATCAAGAATCATAATGTACAACACTTTGTGATAGTCATAGGGTACAATCAACAATCAAATCATACTAGGAAACAGTGAATATGAATTTTAAGGATACAAGCGAGAAAGTTACAGCCCTACAATCACAAGTGGGAGGGGATGGGTGATAAGGAGTGATGAGAAAATTAACAGTAACAGTAGTGCATACGTTGTAAATAGTTGAACAGTGTTGATGGAATTATTTGTTTAGCTAAGTGATGGCTTTCGGGCAAAAACTGTTCTTGTGTCTAGTAGTTCTGGAGTGCAGTGCTCTATAGCATCATTTTGAGGGAAGGAGTTGAAACAGTTTATGTCCAGGATGTGAGGGGTCTGTAAATATTTCCACAGCCCTCTTTTTGACTCGTGCAGTATACAGGTCCTCGATTGAAGGAAGGTGGGTAGTAATTGTTTTTTCTGCAGTCCTAATTATCCTCTGAAGTCTGTGTCTGTCCTGTTGGGTTGGAGAACCAAACCAGACAATTATAGAGGTGCAGATGATAGACTCAATAATTCCCCTATAGAACTGTATCAGCAGCTACTTGGGCAGTTTGAGCTTTCTGAGTTGGCGCAGAAAGAACATTCTTTGTTGTGCTTTTTTTGATAATGTGTTTGATGTTAGGTGTCCATTTTAGGTCATGTGATATAATAGAACCTAGAAATTTGAAGGTCTCTACTATTGATACTGTGTTGTCTAGTATTGTAAGAAGTGGTAGTATGGGAGGGTTTCTTCTAAAGTCTACCACAATTTCTACGGTTTTGAGTGTGTTCAGTTCCAGATTGTTCCGGTTATACCACGAGGCAAGTTGTATAACCTCCTGTCTGTATGCAGATTCATCGTTGTCTCAAATGAGACCAATACCTGTTGTGTCATCAGCAAACTTCAGTATTTAAACAGATGGATCGTTTGAGATGCAGTCATTGGTATATAGGGAGAAGTGGAGAAAGCACACAGCCTTGGGGGGCCCCTGTGCTGATTGTACAGGTTTCGGATGTGATTCTGCCCAGCTTCACCTGCTGCTTCCTGTCTGTTAGGATGCTTATGATCCACTTACAAGTGTGTTCAAGTACCACCTTTTGGTTTAATTTACTTAGAAGAGTGTCTGGAATGATGGTATTGAAAACAAACATCAAAAACAAACATAAACACTGGTAAGACAATATCTTCAATTTTAATTTTAATATGAAAAGTGATGCTTGATCCTTTGTAGGACAAAAAGACAAGGCTCTTAGCACAAGAGTGTATGTTCGCGTTTAATAAAAGGTGTTTAAGAGAAGCTGGACAGCTTTCTTTGGATATACTGCAGCTGGATTTCTTGAATGAACTGAATCAGGTTGTTTTAAAGTCTCTGGCATGTGGCTTATGAATTAACATAATTATCCAATTTGTTTATGAGTATGATATAAGTTATTGCTTAAAGTTTGGGCCTAGGAAGCCCAAGAGAAGGCCACCTGCAAGATGTACACCCGTACTTCAGAACTTTTGGAGAGACTTATTCCATATGGTAGCTGGTTCTTCCTGGTCTCTGGAATTAACCTTTCTTTACGGTGGGGTTATGGTAAAATGGTGTTGAGCAATTGTAGGCAGGTTCCCAAGAAGCAGGGCTTAGCTATTTTTCAGGTTGCCCATGGAACAGGTCACTGTCATGGACATGCTCTTGCTCTATCATCTGTCACCCAAATTAATTTTGTACATACAGTATGTATAGTGCCATTCTGGAAGAGTGTTACATTTGTGTCCAAACACATTTCACCTACCTGACAGATCACATATATGGTGGAGAGATTGTGAAGAGCATTGGGAAACTCACTCTTCTCTCACCTATGCCCTACTTTGGAATTAGGTGGCTATAGCAAAATGTAGTGAATGTTCCCAAGTAAAGGTTCACCTCGTACTAGTCATTTCCAGCTTCTAGGGGGCAGTGCTCATCTCTATTACAAAGCCAAAGAACCAGTGCTGTCCGAAGATGTCTCCCTGGTCATGTGGTCGACATGATTAAACACTGAAGGTGCACGGAACACAGTTACCTTCCCACCAAGGTGCTCCCTATTTTTCTACTTGCATTTTTACATGCTTTCGAACTGCTAGGTTGGCAGAAACTGGGACAAGTAATGGGAGCTCACTTCATTATGCAGTGCTAGGGATTCAAATCGCTGAACTGCCAACCTTTCTGATCGACAAGCTCAGTGTCTTAACCACTGAACCACTGTATCCCTTGAGCCCTTGATTCCCAGGTAAATAATTGCAATGTTGAGCCAGCCTATGAGAACTGTTTGTGAAAGTGAAGACACAACTATAATGGATTGAGATATGTGTTGATTAATTTGTAAAATATCATATTTTAAAAATGGGAAGGTGAAACAATCTGTTCTTCTGTGGTCTAGATTTAATAATACGCTTGAGTTGAATAAATTTAAAGCCCATGTCACACTGAACCAACGGATGCAAAGAGGATGTAAAACGGACAAAAAAGCTTGCCATCCATTGGTTAATGCGATGTATCTGTTCTGTACTCACTGCCTCCGTTTTGCTTCCTCTCTATCCGTCCAGCATGCGTTTATGGACGTTTCATCTGCTCCAAAAGTTTTGGGCTGCCTAAAACTTTTGCGCGGAAAATGTATCCAGTTCGTCCGTTCTGCATCCGCTACGCATCCGCTAGGCATCCGTTACGCATCTGCTATATCTGCTAGGCATCCGTTCCGCATCCGCGCAACTCCATCCGCTCCAGCGGAATACGGACGCAGGGAGGAAGCGGAACGGACGCAGAACGGATGCAGAACGGATGCCTAGCGGATGCAGCACGGAAACAAAGCATTTAAAACGGAAAAAACGTTCGCAGAGGGGACCTATCTCGGATATTAAGGATGTCTAGAGGATGCCTACAGGATGCCTAGAGGATGCCTAGCGGAAAACCTATACTGCCTATAAAAAGGGGGAGCAACTCGCCTGCATCGCACTTTCAGAACAGCAGCCCAGCGGTGCAGACCTCTGCAGCCTTCATCTGCCTCTTCCTCTTCCACAGCATCCAGTCATGTCCACCGTGGATTGTAACACAGTCCTTTTGGCAGCCACCATCGTTCTGCAACAGTGCGAAGCCATCTGCAGGCTCTGTGAACACTACTGCGAGAAGAAAAGGAGCCGCCCAAAAAGAGTCTGGGTACGAAGATGGTTCGCCAGAAGAGCAGAGGACAGACTGTACAACAAGCTGATGGTGGAGCTGAGGAAGGAAGACACTCGGGCGTTCCAGAACTTCATGAGGATGCCGCCAGCCATGTTTGACGAAGTTGTGCAGCAGCTGACACTCAGGTTGACCAAGGCAAACACCAGCTTCCGGCCCAGCCTGGAACCTGGGCTCAAGGTGGCAATCACTCTGCGCCACCTGGCCTCAGGGACCTCCTACAGGAGCATGCAGAACGGCTGGAGGGTGCCATCCAACACCATCAGCATTGTGGTCAGAGAAGTGGTGCAGGCCATCATCGAAGAATACAAGGAGGAGCTCCTCCAGTACCCCTCCACTGAAGAAGGATGGAAGAAAGTTGCAGAGCAGTGGTATCAGAAGTGGAACTTACCACACACCGTTGGAGCCATAGATGGCAAGCACGTGGCCTGCAAATCTCCAGCCAACTCAGGGTCCACTTATTTCAATTCCAAGGGCTTCTTCAGCATCATCCTCTTTGCCATGGTCGATGCTGACTACAAGTTCATGTACATCGATGCTTCAGGCAATGGCTCATCTTCAGATGCCCAGGTATACAACGCCAGTCACCTCAAGGAGGGGCTGGAACGCAACCTCATCGTGGGCTTCCCAGATCCAGAACCCCTGCCCAACGACACGCAAGATGTGCCCTACTTCATCGTGGGGGATGCTGTCTTCTCCCTCACATCCTACCTCATGAAGCCCTACACCTCCAAATACCTCACCCGTGAAGAGAGGATCTTCAACTACAGGCTGTCCAGGGCAAGGCGGGTGGTGGAGAACGCCTTTGGCATCCTGGCCAACAGGTTCCAGGCACTTCTCACCACCATGCAGCATTGCCTAGAGACCGTGAGGAGGATCGTGGAAGCTTGCTGCATCCTGCACAATCTCATGCGCACCCGCTACCCAGTGTTGCAGAACAGGCTTGTGGACCTCCAACAAGCCAATGGGGTCATGGAGCCTGGGGAATGGAGGCAAGGGCGAAACCTGATCGACACTGAGGATGTGCAAGGCCCCAACAGAGCCTCAAATGAAGCGAAGAAGCAGCGCAACCTCCTGAAACACTGGTGCAACTCCCCAGCTAGAGGAGTGGAGTGGCAAGACAGGATGGTAGATGCTTAATGGATGCTTCCTTCAGCCTGTCTCATCACAGGGATGAGATTGGGCCATGTATGTTTGGTTGGCCTACAATGAACAGGGCGTTTAATAAAGAGTTGTGTTGACATGTGTGGATAATTATTCCATTATTATTGATAATAAAGGGCCGTAGGTGTGGCACCTGGGAGGGTGGACCATACAGTCCCACTATGCTTGCACTGGAGGTTTATCTATCCCACAGCTATCCTAACCCATCCCAAAGCTATCCTTACCCATCCCACAAGCATGCAAAGGCTTAAGCCATTTCTAAAATCAAAAATAGACTTTATTAACAACAAGCTATAAGACAAAAATGGCACTCCTCATGGTCACTCAGTCTCAGGGGCGAAGGGTGCAGGTGCTGTGGAGGTGGCTGGTGCTGGAGTGCTTGTCATCAGCTCCTCCAGAAGCAGAAGCAGCAGAAGCGCCAGCCCCAGAAGAGTGAGCCCGTGCTGCAGAAGCCCCAGCAGAACCAGAGTGAGGGCCAGGGGGCGGGATGGTAGCCCTGTCCCTCTTGCCAGGGCTGGCAGCAGATGGCTGAGGCTTGCTGTGCTTCAGCATGGTTGTGGGGTTGCTGGCTGGCAGGGAGGCTGGCAGGAACTAAGGCTGGCAGCAAGGCTGGCAGGGAGGCTGGCACCAAGGCTGGCAGGAAGGCAGGCAGCAAGGCTGGCAGGCAGACATGAACCAAGGCTGGCAGGAAGGCTGGCAGGCAGACATGAACCAAGGCTGGCAGGAAGGCTGGCAGGGAGGCATGCAGGCAGGGCAGGCAAGGCAGTCGATGTGTCCAGCAGCAGGTCTTTCCTCTGAATGGCGACCTGCTTCCGAGCTGCTTCCATTATGTCCACGGGGCTGACGCAATGCATCCTTCCCGCATGCGCAGTGAACGCCAGGCATCCGTTAGGATTCCGCTCTGCATCCGCTTCATCTGTTCGGCGTCCGCTCTGCATCCGCTCTTTCTGTTCCATGTCCGCTTCGCTGAGGCCCCCCGGAAGCCCTGCAGATGTGCCACCCACTCCCATCCGCTGGGCTTCTGTTCCGCATCCGCTTTGCATCCACCCTGCGTCCTCCCCGCGTCCATGTTATCCGCTCTGGTTATGCAAATTTTCGCCCCTTTTGAGAGCGGATAACAATGGATGGAACATTTTGCTCGTCCGCTGTGTCCTTTTTGCATCCGTTGGCCAGTGTGACATGGGCTTTACATTGGTATCATATGTATCTTATGTTTCGGTTTATTTTCAAATATTACTGATATATCCACTCTTTATTATATTTCATTAATAAAATTCGTTAAAAAGTTAAAAGAATCTTCATTTGATGACCCCTCCAAAGCCAAAGTTGTTCAGTTGGAAGAAAGTCCCATTTGTGAGGGCGTTCCTCAGAAGCCTTTCAGACCATGGTTTAATCCTTCACGAGCAAGATCCTCTTACAACTCTTTAACCCTAAGCAGAAATCTGCCCGTACATTTACAACTTTTAAAATAAATCCCTTTAAGACACAATCACGGGCAGTTGAAGCCCCACTGAGTTTAAATAAAGTCCGTTTGTACAAAAAGACCGTCTTCATTTATGCATGCGATTGAAAGTAGGAAGCAACTATACGCCGCGCAGGATATTAATGAAGATAGTCCTCATTCAGCAGCTTCTCTTTCGTTAGTCCCTCTGAATGGCACTCCCTTCCACCAATCGCTCCAAGGAGAAAGGAGGCGGGTTGATGCATCAGCCGCTCCTGTGATGTCATGGCGCCCGGCGGCAGATTTGAACTTCTCCGGCGCAAGCGCGTTCGATTCGTTCGGGGAGTGTTTTTTTTTTTTTTGGGGGGGGGGGGGGGGGGGGGGCTGAGCCGCTCTCCGGATATTCGCTGACTCCGACATCAGTTCCGAGGAAAGGTTTCCGCACCGCTGCCATGAAGCGCACCGTGCCACGAAGCACTCTGAAGAACCTGGTGAAGAAGCACAAGCCCCAGCTGCGTTTGGGCGGCAATACCGACTTACTGGTGAGTGGGAATGGGGAGGGAAGCTAGAAAGGAGGGAAATGGCTGCTGTCTCCCCTACTCTTGTGGAGCGCCTTTGCACACCCCGTGTCCTGCTCTGCGACGACAGCGAGAGGGATAGGACGAATTTGGGAGGCGACCCTTCAGTGCCTTGCTTCCCATACAGGTCCCCTCGGTAGCTTTTAGGGAAGCTCATTGGAAAACTGCTTCTTGCCATTCCCACCCACCCATTTAATGCCTGAAACGTGAAAAAATCAATTCCCCCCCCCCACCCTCCTTGTGGGTGGTTCCTTTTATTTAAGCTTGGCATGGATTGACAACATAATTCTATAAATCATCTTTTTGCATTATAGCGGTGGTAGTTTGGTAAGCAGTACTTAACCTGGGCTTGCTTGTGTCATGTATGTACGATGGCAGAGGACTGAAGGGAGAGCTGATTCTCTGCACCAATGTTTGAACACTTTAAAAATTGTCAGAAGCTTCTTTGACTGTTGTTTGTCTCCTCATGTACATGTATGTATACATCCAAACTAGACTATATTGTTTCTCTGTCATATATGTGGGTATATGCATAATTTTCTATGTAGGTATGTATTTATATTGTCATGTTCATGTAGTTCATGTAGAGATGGAGACGCTTTGAGAGCTGTATGCATGAAATTTCATTTTAATGTATGCCGATTAGTGTACATTCAAAATGACAAAATTATTCGAAGTTTAAGTCTAAGTTTAAAAAATGCCAATCTGCCCCCCCTTTTCTCTCAAGTCCTCTTGTGCCAATAAAGTTTGTTATAAGTTGTTGCTTTTGAACACAAAACTTAGATTTTTTTTTTTCCTGTTCCATTGATAAATCAGTTTACATGGAAAAAACATATGTTTTGATATTTTGGAATGAAATTTTTATAATTATTTTTTTTCTGGGCTATGAATAATATAACCTATGAGATATTACCACAACTCAGGAGAAAGGGTTGAGTTTGCATTATGACATAATTATTTTGGTGTTGATGTTTAGGAATGGACACTGACGTGTGCTATCTATTTTGTTTTTTGCACAGCTCTAGATTACAGTATAACACTCACTCTTCCACAACCTTTGGATAATCCAACCAATTGCCATCTCTAAAGATCTGATAAATGTCTGACCACAAAAATGTAAACCATAGTCATTGCTCTAAGTGACTCTAACAATTGTAAATCACCTGCAATCCAAAAATCTTGAACGTGTATATATAGTTGCAAACAGGTTAAAAGCTTGTGCAGGCTTCCAATAAGTCAATGTGGAGTATAAGATAAATATCAGATATCAACTAAAGTTATAGTAAGAAATATAGAACTTTAGAATATTAGGGTTTTTATATAAAAATAACATCCTTACTGGTAATTCACTTATAGTGTGAACATCTTACATATTCTCATAAGTAGATCCTATTGATTGCAGTGCTTTTATTTAATTAAAATGTTATTGCTGATTCAGTACTGCACAATATTGGGCATGGTTATGATTTGTGAAACAGATCAGGATGAAGAGCTTTGGTGACAAAATAGAAGTCATTCTGATTGGTTGCAATCTTAAGAATCTGGTTTTTAGACAGCAGCAATTTGCCAGGTGTTTGGATTTTGCAGTAACAATGCATCAAAATTGTTCTCTAAAAGTCAGGACTATGTGCAGTATACAGGTAATCCTGGACTTACGACCACAATTTAGCCCAAAATTTTGGTTGCTAATCAAGTTAATCAGTTACGTGCTATTCAGTTAAGTGAGTTTTGCCCCACTTTCCAATCTTTCTTCTCACAGTTAAGTGAATCATTGTGATTGTTAAATTAGTAATATGGTTGTTAAGTGAATCTGGCTTCCCCATTGATTGTCAGAAGTTAAAAGATGATCACATGACTGGGACACTGCAACCATCATAAATACAGATCAGTTGCCAAGCATTCAAATTTTGATCATATGTCCACGGGATGCTGCAAGAAAAACAGATAACTTTTTTCAATGGTATTGTAACTTCAAATGATCACTAAATGAACAGCTGTAAGTCAATGACTACCTGTATGTATAGATTTCACTCTTTAAAAATATTTATAATAGAATGTCAGAGTTGGGATGGACCTTGGAGGTCTTCTAGTTGAACCCCCTGCTCAAGTAAGAGACATTATCTCAGACAAATGGTTGTCCAATCTCTTCTTAAAAACTTCTAGTGATGGATTACCCAGAACTTCTGAAGTCAGGCTGTTCCACTGATTAATTGTTCTGTCAGGAAATTTCTCTTTATTTCTTGGTTGGTTCTGTCCTTGATTAGTTTCCATCCATTGCTTCTTGTTCTGTCTTTGCATGCTTTGGAGAATAGGTTGACCCCCTCTTCTTTGTGGCATCCAGTTAGTGTTGCTTGGCTAAATTAATACCTCCCAAAATTCAGTAAATGAGTGACAGTTACTCTGGAAAATTTGAAATTGGATGCCTCCATATCTCTACCCCTATACCTATAGCTATTTCATGTGTAGAGATATAAATATATGATGCATATATATGAATGAAAATATTGTTATGTATATCAGTCTCTTTGAAACCTGACTAAGAAAAGGAGATAGTTTATTAAATTTCTCTGACCGTCTATCTTAAGTTATGGCTTTGGATGGCTAACAATTAAAAACCCAAATTAAATTATACAGCAAATTTATAATTATAAATTAAAACATAGTAAAATTATAAATAACAAATAACACAACCAAGAATAACATCCCACAACAAAAACACTAATAATCATCATAGTTAACACAGGCTCATCCTGTGTTATCATAAGAAACGGCTCATCCATTCCATCAGGGCTCCAGGCTTAAGACCCAGTCCCACTGCATTTACGGATGCAAAGAAGATGTAAAACGTTAAAAAAAGCTTGCCATCCATTGGAAACACTATGCATCTGTTGTGTACTCACTGCATACATGTTTCATACACTCTATCTGTCAAGCATCCATCCACTGCAATTTCATCCACGCAAGATGTTTTGAGCTACACAAAACTTTGTGAACGGATGAACTTTCCGCCGCGTATGATGTACATCCACGACATATACAGACAACAAATGTTCTATGTCCGTTATCCGTTAAATGTCCGCTGTATCCTCTCTGCATCCTCTGGCCATCCCCTCAACTCACATCCGCTGCAGCTGAAAACGGAAAGAGGGAGGAAACAAAAGCTACATGGAACGTCTACACAGTGTTAGTAGCACAGAAATAGAAAGGATGTAAGCGTATGCATCTCATATATAAAGTATTAAAAATGGACAAAATGTTTGTATCTGGGATGTATCTCGTATATTTAGGATGTCTGGAGTATGTAGAAGGACACCTAGCAGACAACCAATATTTTCTATAAAAAGTGGGAGAAAATCATCTGGATCGCTGGGATGGTGGACCATACAGTCCCACTATGGTTGTACTGGAGCTTTATCTATCCCACAACTATCCTTATCTATCCCAGAAGCATGCAAAGGCTTAACCATTTTTTCAAAGTTTTCAACAACACTTTATCAAGTAAAAAAAATGAACCAAATAAACTAAGTGTCTTAAGCAAAGATAAACTTTATTAACTTTCTTAGGTAAACTTTATGACTTTATTAAATAAGCAAAATGAACCAAGTAAACTGTATTAAGTGTCTTAAGCAAAGATAAACTTTCTTAGGTAAACTTTATAACTGTATTAAATAAGCAAAATGAACCAAGTAAAGTGTCTTAAGCAAGGATAAACTTAACAAGTAAACAACTCAGTCTCTGACACTATTCTCAGTCACTCTGAGTCATGTCCATGGTCTTAGCTGTTAAGCGGGCAGGGACTGTGGAGGTGGCTGTGGCTTGAGTGCTGGTCTGAGGCACCATTGCGGTGCTTGGCCCTGAGGGTACTAAAGATGGTGGTGTGTTCAGGAAGCTATCCAAGAGCTGACTCAGTCCTGTGAGGTTGAGAGGCCCTTCATCAAGGACTTGAGATATCAGGCCCAATACTGATGACAGATTGTCCGTTGATGGGCTTGGCTGTGGGGTGGAGGAAGGGTTGGGAGAAGTGTAATGGGGCTGTCTGGTCTGCAGCTGGGTGAGGAGTGGCGTCTATGGCGTCGGATGAACCTGGGCCTGGACTGGGAAGTTCTGCTTCTGCTGTGGGAAGTTCTGGTAGTCGTAGCCTTGGTAGGTGAGGGGCTGTTGAAAGCCGTGGAAGGGCTGTGGGTGGAGGAGCAGACCTGGACTGGGTAGGAGCAGCTTCAGCTGGCCCTTGAGGGTTGTGCAGAAGTGCTGTGATCTTCTGCTTCATCACCTGGTACTGGGCCTCGGGCAGATCCCTCAGGGTCTGGCTCACGTCGGTGATGAAGGTGTTCCGGCCCGAGGATGCTCTGTCCAAGTGGACCAGCTGAGAGAGAAGTTCTGTGCTGGCCTTCATTGTGTCCCTGATCTCCAACAGCACACTGTGGTCCTGGCCCTCCACTCTGCCTCTCTGCCTGCATTCTCTGGAGCTGGGGGTGGGGGTGGATTGGCCTCTGGTAGCTGCTGCTTCTTCCTCCATTTGTAACAGCAAGGTGTCATCCTCCACGGGATCCTCCAAGTCCGCCGGCATGGGGAGTGCAGTTGTCGGGGGGGGGGTCTCTGCTGTGGGGCCCTCTGAAGACACTTGCCTGGACAGGGTAGCTGGCTCCTGGCTGAAAGAGGACTGGCTGTCTGTAGGCTGTCTGAGGGAGAGGGGTGTCAGAGGGGCTGCTCCTCAGTGGCGGATCTCACCCTCTAGGAAACTGCACTTGGCCATGACGTACATCTCCCGGTCAGTGAGCTTGACAGTGGCCTGTCCGGATTTCTTGAGGTGTAGCTTGCTATACCAGGTGTGCATATGCTTCCACCATCCAAGGAGTTCTTATGCAGTATACCCCAGGTTCTCTGCCTTGTCTCTCCAAGCTGCCTGCTTCTTCTTGGCGTCCCGATACAGTCTGTGACCCTTTCTCCAGAGGTACCCGTTCTCCCTCAGGCATTCCAGCACCTCATCCTCATGCTCCTCGGAAATGGTGTACTGTTTCCTCTCTCCCTTCTGCTTCCCTTGCCTCTTCCTCCCTCTGTCAGGGGCTTCAGCAGGGCCTTCAGGGCCTTCAGCAGCAGGGCCTTCTGGAGATTGTTTAGGGCCTTCAGGGCCTTCAGCAGCAGGGCTTTGAGGGGCTTGAGGGCCTTGAGGCTGGTCCACCACAGCAGCAGCAGCAGCTTCAGAGTCAGTGCCAGGGGGTGGGTTCTGGCCTTCTTCACCTTGCCAGGGCTTGAACGAGTAGGCATGGACTTCCTCTTCTTGCCTGACTGACGAACCATTGTGTTCCTGCAAGATGTATGTGGCAGCACGTCTTTTCCCTGTATGCTGACTGCGTGCATGCTGCATCCTTTTATATCCGCGGAGCTGATGCAGTTCATACTCCCCGCATGCGCAGTGAACGCTTTGCATCCGATATACATCCGTGTGGCGTCTGCTTTGTTTTCTATAGGCGTCCATGATGCATCCGCTTCATCTGCTATGCATCCATCCCTTCCGCTATGTATCCGCTTCGAAATTCTCCCCTGGAACCCCTTCGGATTTGTCATCTGCTGCCATCCGCTTTCATCCGCTAGGCTTCCTATGAACATCCGTTTAACATCCCCGCTACATACTACCCACATCCGTTCTTTTCCGTTCTGTTCATGCAAATTTTCACCACTTTTTGGAGCGGATGACAACGGATGGAGCCACCCCAAAATTTTGCTCATCCGCTGTGTCCTTTATGCATATGTTTTGCGTCCATTGGCCAGTTGGACCGGGCCTTTTATGACAAAACCTTTTAAGGGTTGGGGCAAGATTGAGGGTATCTACTGGATTGGCTCTCTTGCATCAGGATTATGGATAACTTATGTAAAATGCTGTTGTACATTGTTTACTTAAAAGAAAATGCTTCTTTATGACTGAAGTTATCTATATCTATCTGTCTGTCTGTCAGTCTATCTATCTATCTATCTATCTATCTATCTATCTATCTATCTATCTATCTATCTATCTATCTATCTATCTATCTATCTA
>BLBF01000007.1:70114526-70160997 GCA_015471245.1 Laticauda colubrina
CTATCTATCTATCTATCTATCTATCTATCTATCTATCTATCTATCTAGACTGAAGGCAACAAACTTATCTAATACTCCTACTTGCTATTCTCTCCACAACAAAATGCTGCCAGATGGGTTGAGCTGAAAGTGAGTGTCTGGCCAAAAGTCACCAGCTGGCTTACATGCTTAGTCCCGGTTTCTAGGCCAGCATCTCAGCCACTACTCCAAATTGGCTTTGTCGTATTCCCTGAAAAAGAAATCCTGAAAATAAGAAGCTCTACCTCTATTATTATATTTGCACCTGATCTAAATCCCATTTTTAAGGTAGATTATTGGGAGAAAGAGCTAATTGGGTGTAGGAAGACTGAGATCTTGGTCTGCTTCAGACACGAAGACAGTTGAAGGATCTTGGCCCAGGCCGTCCGTCTCTTTTAGCCTGAGGAAGCAGGCAAGGGGAAATCACTTCTGAAATCTTGTCTAGAAAATTGCAGGGACTTACCAGGCATCAACATTAACTATAAGGTTAAAAAAATGGGAGAAAAGAATAGGTATTTTCGGGTTGCATAAAACTTCACATCTAATTTTAGAGAGATGCTTAATAATATGCTTGAGCATAAGTATATCACTTGTCTGCAACTCTTTAAAGCAGATGCATCTTTTCTTTGGATCATGTGGCTACCAAATAACATGATTCTGGTTAAAGAGTTGTAGATTGATTCTACTTTCATGCCTTCCCATGTCCAAGAATGTTTTTGAAACAGAATTTATTTCATTGTTTTCAAAAATAATCAGAAATTTATATCTTTGAATTTGATTGGAAATGTTAATGTCTCAGAAGTTAGGCAAATATGAAATTAAACATAGATATATTGATAAATTTTATTTTGAGAACATTTTAATTAGTATCATAAATCACTTTATAGGCTAGTATGCTGTAATGTATTTGAGATTTTTTGAAAAATTTTGAATTTTTCTTTAAAAGGTACATTTGAACTTCTTGTTGTTCCTGTTTCGGTTAGCAGAAGAAGCCAGGACCACGGCTATTGAAGAAAAGAGTAAAATAATTAAATATGAACATGTTGTCTCTTCCGCAAAGGTAATCATACTTAAATTCTTTCTTGAATCTTACTTTGCATACTATAATGTTAAAACTGTACACAATTGTATTAAATTCTAAGGGAGTACTCAGATAATACTTGTATAAATAAGATATTTGTTAAAACCTTATTATAGTGAGAAAAATAATCAGTGTTGTATAATGTTAGAACATGTATGTTCAAATTAGGGTGTCATTACTAAAACACAGATCAATAAATTGTATTAAATGTAACAGATTTTTACAGTAATTTTATGTGCTAAAATATAATTAAATTAAAACAGTAAAAAGAATATTCATTACAAGGATATTTTAACTCCCACAAAAAGAACTTTGTGGTAATCTAAATGGAAGATAACTATAGCATTGGCTACCATGACCAGGCCATCCCTATCCAAAAAGTTCAGGAACACTGGATGTGACATTGCTGGTTAAAGACATGATTACCTATGCCATCTAGACTCAAAAGATAAAGATGAATCCAAAAATACATAGGCTTTCTACTTGTTTCTTCAGAAGGAGTGCGGCTCCAAAGAGTGTTAGATACCTATCTAATAGCCAGATCTGTGATCTACCAATCTATATGTCTTACCGAGTTTTGTGTTTTTCCCAATAACAGGATTCAATCACTGCCTTACTTTACTAATGGGAGGTATAAAGCTCTATAGGATCACCCAATCACAAGCCCCTGATGACCTCACTTGATACCTTTGTATAGAATATAAACAAAGATAACAAAATGCAGGATCCCATGACAGCTAAGCCAAGCCAAAGCCTGCTAAGATCAAACCAGGAGGGAGCATCCTTCTCCTAGTTCATCCAAAATAATTGACTCAGCCAGATGGTATAAAAAGCTACCATAAGGTTAAAGAAAATGAACAACCCCCTCCCCCCAAAGCAAGTCATCTTAGTTTAGGCCAACCAAAACAGTTTCACTGCCAAAATCAAACTTGAACATTGAATGGATTGGATCAGGTAATCTTTATCATCCAGGAACATATGAAACTAATCAGCCATTATCTTCTCCAGTGGGATATTTGTCGTAGAATAATATTCACAATAGTTATGGTTCTCTTTAGAAGACCCCACACCATTCCCTCTTTCCAAAGAATATGTAATGGAATATTTACCTCAGTCGAGACATCCTAAATTTTTCTACTAGATATTGATAAATCCTAAACTGTATTTGCATTGCTGATTTAAAGAAATGAAAAGACACATCTTAACTGATACAAAAATCTTATTTATGTAGGTACAAGGTCATTGGTTTACTACAGTGACCATTAACATAATACACTGTTTAGATGAAAGGGCATTTGATGAAATGAAAACCATCTAAAGCATTTCATATTAAATAAATGACTAATTTTAAATGAAATATCAAGCTTTTGTATCTAAAGGATCTATATGTTTTTTCAGATAATTTTAAAGAAGAGTCGAGGCTAACGGAAAGAAGAGTTCTTAAATTCACTACATTAACAGGGTCTTATACATGATGCAATTTAGATATTTGTGTTTTGTATTTTCTTTTTTTCCTTTTTTGCATTAGAAATAAATCTCAATTCAATGTAGTCTTTGAAGAAATTTAGTAAATGAATTAGTAAAGTCAACATCAGTGACTGAAATAGTTTTAATATTTATTATCAAATATTTCTTCTTTTTGTAATGATTATATAAGATGCCTTATCTGAGATTTTTAAACATAATTGTAACTGGTAGTCAATATGTATTCCTACAAACCTTTAAAAACCAAAACTTTATTATTCGGATATTTTTAATGTGCGAGTTGTCTACTGTTTATACTTTTTAAAACATCTGATCCTAAATCACATTTCAAATAAATAACCTTTCTGTTAAGGAAATATTTGCTTTGGTGATCTTGTACTGGCAGACAGACCTTTAAAACACAAAATTGTAAATGAAATATAAAATTATTTCAAATATTACCATTTGCAGTAATAAAGCTCTTATAGACTGCATTCGTCTCATATTAATTTTTCATGCTGTTTTATATGTTGGAGGAAAAAAAATAAAGGGATAAATAATCTTGCCAGACCAGTTTTAATTTTTCCTTGGATGGGACTTCCGTGATATATTTCCAAACAGCTATTGATGTTGGTGATCATAAAGGAAATGAAACTGATTTATTTTAAGTTTTCACTTCTAGTAGAAATGTCAGTTCTGTCATCTTAACTTTACATACATAATGTTATATAGGAAGAATATAACTGGAACCTTTTATTTGTGTATATATTATATATATATATCTTATACCTAACCGTAAAGAGATTGTTTTCTGTCTTACAGTTTTTGGAATTTCTACACCATGATATCCTTCAGGCAGAAATATATTCTTTTTGGAAAAGAAAGCTGCTCACTTTGTTTTTATAACTTCATGGTTAAGTAAAAAGTATACCAAACATTGGATTGAGTCCCATTTTAATTAAACAGGTTATATTATTTTGCTTCATGATTCTATGATGAAATCTAATATGTTAATTCTGTAAATCAGTAATATGATCAATGCCTTTGATACAGACAACAATACAACCATTTTCATTGACTCAGTGCTCTTTTTAGAAATCTCATCTTTCAAAATGGCTGTTCCTTTTGCAACCATAAGATGGGGATAGAGTAAAGTATCCCATATATTTTCCTTTTTATGTAGATTTCTGGTTCATTAAATCTGCCTCTTAAAGAATTATTAAGTTACATTAAAGCGCTGTCATGAAGTATCTTATTGCTGACAGATGTAGGGTGATTAAGGATTTCATTTTAATTGCAGTTTTATATGAAGGAAGGGAACAGCTTCAGAACTTTCATGCCTCTTGTTAATGAGATCTGACAAGAGAGAAGTTAAATGTCTTTGTTTTGACAGCATGCTGAATATATTCTATTTTTCACACTAAGAAGTGTCATTTTCTAATCATCCAAGATAATCAACAGTGGCTAGTTAACGCTTTAGAGGTTATTGTCAAGAAACAGTGTTTATATTCGTCAATATAGAAGTGTTTTTAGTACAGAGTCCTTAAAAGCTATTATATATAAGCACAAGTATCAGTTGATTTTTTTTTTTTTTTGCAGGAAAGTAGAATAGTAATAACTCTCACCCCCAAATAATTGTTATGGAGAAAGCTACGCAACATTTTTCTTTGGGCCAGACTTAGAAAATTTTGAAGTTTTAAAGGGAATATGCAATGACATTAACTTACAATTAAGATTATAAGTTATGTATTAAAGCTTTAAATCATATCTAATCAGTCATGTTTGAAGATTGTAATACATTTATTTAAAAACCCTAAATATATTGTTGAAGACTGGATGAGAGTCTAGTCATGCTTGAATAGGTCTTTGTTTTATTCATTTGACCTACCCTTTACTTTATATTGTTCTTACCTTAATTTCTGAAGATTTTAGTTTGCATCTTCTGCAATTGTTGGCTGATATGCTCCATGTTTTGCATATTCACATTGACAACAACAGTTCTTCACATGATTAAAAATCATTAGTTAACTTCCTTCAGTTTTGAAAACATTTTTGTATTCTCTTGCCCTTTAAGTTAATTAGGCCACCTTAATATTAGTTATCAGTCTGGGAGGTGTGCTGTTTCTCATGCATCTAGTGTAATGTAGAAAGTCTAGGACCTTCCTATTTATATAGTATCTTAAACAATTGGAATAGAAGTTCCCCTGTTGTTATAACAAGGAGAAAAAGCGTCATAGCCATTTTAGAGCTATACATGTATTACTCTTGGTTGAAGAATGTGAATTTTTTTCTCTGCCAATGTTAAAAGCTAAGAACTAGGATTGTGTATTCTTTTGACATTGGAGTAAAATAAGCCAATATTTTGAGTTGACTGTTCTAAGGACCACAGTTTTAAATGGGACTAGTGTACCTTCTACTGCCAGAAAAAAACTCAGCAATGTTTTGCCCATATCAATGGGAGTTCCATTTGAATTTCTTGCTCCTTTGTTTTTAAGCCAAGGGCCATAAGTATATTCCATAAGGACTTCCGGTTTGCAAGGCTTCGGTGGCGGCAGGAATCCGCAATCGTGCACGGTTCCTGCTGCGCTTGCTGCTGGAGTGCCCCCAATCCAGCTGGATTTGGGGGCGATAGTTACCCCGTAGAGGTAACTGAAGATAGGGGAGACTCAGCAGGGGTCTGGGGGAATCGCAACCCCCCCTCCTCAGCTGGCTTAACTCCCTTTTCCGAATGTGGTGGTCAGCAATGGCCGCCACAAAGAAGCTTTCATCTGGATAAGAATGTGCAGGAGGAAGCTGAGAAAGTGAAAGTTTTGGGCTAACTGGGATGACAAGTAATATTTAAATACCATGGAACTTAAGTTTTATTAAAGATACATCGTTCCCGACGAAGACGGAAAAAGCTGCGAATGAAAGAAAAAAGGAAAAGTTTGTTTTTTCTCACTCTCCTTCCTTACGGTGATAGCAAATGTGGAGAAATTGGAAAAACCCGTTCTGGCATCAGCAGGTAATTAAATTGAAAATTGAAGGCAAGGGAACATTAAAGATTTCTGAGCATTGAAAGGAAAAAAAACACTTTTTTTTGCTACAAGTGGGAAGGGAGAGGAAAAGAATTAATATTAAGATTTTCTGGGAGGAGGCTGCTTGGAATTTATAAGATTAGACTGAAACTGTAACAAAACTTCTAAAAGATATAGTTTAACTGGAGCTTTGTAACTGAAACTATAACCCCAGGAACAGAAAATATAAAAAGAAGAAAGTGCTAAATGAAACAGTCTGTGTATATTTGGATTGCTTGGTGACTTTGGGACTTTTGGAAATTATTATTTGAAAGACTAAAAATATTTGGGTTATCTAAAAAAACTTTTTACCATGGCACTACTTGTTGATGACCTGAAAATTGAATTTAAAAAGCTAAAAGAAAATGATCAAGAGGGGAAGGGCTCTTCTGGATCTATTTTCCATTTTTTAGAAATGGCGATTTATACCTACCAGAAACTACAAGAACAAGAAGACTGGGATGAAGAAGAAGGCATCTTTAATGAACAAACAACTTTAGCCGGGGAAGAAAAGGGAAAGAGGGGAAAGAGAATGAAGAATTTAAGATTTAAAAAAACAACCAAAAAAGGGAAAAATAAGGTGAAAAATCGAGACAATGTCAGAAAGCAACAGAAAAGAGGAATACAGAAGAAGGTGGAGATTAAGAAGGTGGAGATTAAGAGACAAGGGGGTAAAAAGACAGGATTGGAGAAGAAAGGAAGGGAAAAAGGGAAGAGAAGTTACAAAGGTTTAAAACAAGATGTAAAGAAACAAGATCTATTCAGAGATAGTGGCTAAAAATATGATTAAAAAAGAAATTCTGCAAAGTACATAACATTGTATTGTACTTATATTTGAAATACTGTTAGAAAATTGGATTTAATAATAGAGCTTAATTTGCTATGGATTATTGTTTTAATTATATTATCAACTTATTATTCTTTTTTGTTTTATAATATAGTAAGTAGCTTCAGAATGTACTAAGTAGAATCAGAATGAAAAGTATATATTATTTTAAGTGTTAAATTTAGGGGAAAGATTTAAAGGTGTCATTTCAATCTGTGATTACAGGAGAAATTTTATGTAAATGAGAAAAGATAATAGAAAATTGAATTAGAACAGACAAGATATACAAGGAGACAAGGGGGGGTAAAGGCAGGACTGGAGAGGAAAAGAAGGGACAAAGGGAAGAGAAGTTATAAAGGTTTAAAACAAGATGTAAAGAAACAAGATCTATTTAGTGATACTGGGTAAAAATATGATTAAAAAAGAAAAGTACACAAGATTGTACTGTTATATTTATATTTGAAATAATGTTAGAAGATTGGATTTAATAATACAGCTTAATTTGCTATAGATTATTGTTTTAATTATATAATAAACTTATCATTCTTTTTTATTTTATAATATAGTAAGTAGCTTCAGAATGTACTAAGTAGAATCAGAATGAAAAGTATATATTATTATAAGTGTTAAACTTTGGGAAAGATTTAAAGGCACTATATTTCAATCTGATTACAGGAGAAACTTTGTGTTAATGAGAAAACATAAATAGTGGGTAAAAATATGATTAAAAAAAGACTACAAAAGTACATAAGATTATATTGTTTTATTTATACCTGAAATAATGTTAGAAAACTGGATTTAATAATAGAGTTTAATTTGCTATGGATTATTGTTTTAATTATATTATAAACTTATTATATTTAAAACATTGTTAGAAAACTGGATTTAATAATAGAGCTTAATTTGCTATGGATTATTGTTTTAATTATATCATAAACTTATTACTCTTTCTTATTCTATAATATAGTATGTAACTTCAGAATGTACTAAACAGAATCAGAACGGAAATTATATATTATTTTAAGTGTTAAATTTAAGGGAAAGATTTAAAGGCAACATACTTCAATTAGTGATTACAGGAGAAATTTTGTGTTAATGAGAAAAGATAATAGAAAATTGAAATAGAACAGACAAAAGATATTCGCATAATGATTTAAATTGAGATGAAATAAATAAAATAGAATTAAGAGAGTGAAAAGAGGGGAGAAGCTAATAGAAAATGTTGAATGGTAAATAAGATATGAAATGGGATTAAAAAGTGAGCATGAATTTGAATTTATGTCTATACAAAAAGATGTAACCCGGGAAGCCACTTTCCAAAAAGAAGTTTTATGTTTTTATGTTTTGTGTTTTGTTTGTGTTTGTTTGTTTTTTAAAAATTAATAAAAAATTTTTTTTAAAAGGGCCATAAGTATATTTGGAGTGACAGCAGTGGTAGCAGTTTATCTAAACTGCTAAACAGTGAAATTGGATAAGGGGAGATTTTAAGGTTTGCAAACTTAAGAACTTTGGACGTAATTGTTTATATAAATGTATTCATATGTTTTATATATTATTTGAGGGGCTCAAATAATTGTCATGCTTGACAAAATCTAAATATATTATTTGGCAATTTTTTAGCTTATAATTTAGGGTTAAAGGAAAGGAGTGAGATGGATTAACTTTGATACATAAATTTCCAGAATAAGGTAATAAATGCACTTGGTTTTATTTAAATCAACCCCTTGGCCAACTTGACTTTAGGTAAGTCTGTAATTGGGTCATAATGGACAATCTCTCCACTTAGCAATATTACTTTACATGTTTTTTTGGGAAGTTAGACAGTGATTCTCCCCCAAAGTGCTCACAGCTGCTCCTCTCACAGCACAAGGAAAAAACAAAGCAATTTCCCCCCCCTGCTACTGCCTCAGCTATTGAAAACAGGAAAATAATCCATTGTGGTGCATACATTCTTTACTCAACAAAAGAACAAGTTGTTAAATACTTTGTAAGAGGGTGTCTTCTTCAGCTTGAAAGTTGAAAATGTTTTCCTTATTTTGAACTTGAAGTGGTTTGCGCTCAGACTGTTTTCCCTTTTCTGTAGGGAATAAATCCAGTTGTTTCTGAGTCATTGTTCTGAGAATGGCTTTGGATGACGAACCCTAACCCTATCACCTCTTAAAAAGGATAACATTAAGTGCTAATATATTAAACTTATTCTAAATATGGTAACCTGATGGTTTCAATGTGTGTTATAATTTATTTATATATTAATCAAATTTATATAGCCATCTATTTCACAAAAAATGGGTGGTGTTGGCATATAGATGTTTTCCTCACCAATAGGCCAGGATGGAATATTAACATTAATTGGCATTTTATATCTATCTTAACTATTGAAATATTTGATATTTTTTGTTATGCATTCATCCTATTCTTCAAATTTTAAATTATATTGCATCTGTCTTTATTCGTAGAACTGAGAAATCAAACAATATGTATACTTTAATAAAGTTGTTCTCTTTTAAAACATTTTTAGTAAAAAAAGATACATAAAAAGTAAATAGTTGCCTGTTAGGAAAGTTCTATGAATTAATCAGATTTATATTTGAATAATCAATGTAGGATAGGCTTGAGATATAATTTCACATAGTGGTTTTTTTCCCCCGGTTCTGTAAACTAGTAAATAGACTTATTGTTGTGCTTAAATGCTTCACCTATTTGAAAATGTTAATCGTGTCAATTATTTTGAACAAAATCTAATCTTAGGCTATGTGTTTGTGTTTTTTTCTTGACAGTTCAGATAAGTGTGCTGCATAGAATTCAAATATTGGCTTTTGAAGACTAAAGCAAAACTTCATTTTTCTTATCTCTATTGTATGAAGTCGAACATTTTTATGAACTTTTGCAAAGTCAAAACATTAAACACTGGGGAGGATATCCTATGGTTTATAGTGTTAAGAGAATTACCTCACCAGCTTGAAAGCTCAATAACAAGAAAGTAAGCCTTTAGAATCTTGGAGTTGATGACAAAAAGTAATATATCATAGTTCTGGTATTTAATTGCTTATTTTCATTACAAAAGTGTAAAAGTGCTCATTTTATATTCCTGAAATCATATTTTATTTTAGTTGTTTTTTTTAAAAAAGTGTTACTCCATGGTGGAACATAGACAATTGAACAGTAGAATGAATATATTACCAACCATCACTACCATAACCCTACCACTACCTTTTAAAATTATGAACATGCAAACAAAATGTCTCATATAAACCTGATGTGTATGTGTGCGTACACATACACATGCTTTTGGCCTTTCCACACTCATAAAAAAATGACATTTAAAATTAAAGCCATTCTGCCCTCATTAATAATGTCTGATTAAAAGTACTGATAAAGGGAGAAAGAAATTGGAAGGTTTTTTTTTTTTTAAATTCTTGGAAAAATAAGCACTTCAAATGCTAAAAATTTGGGATTTTTTGAAATAAAGGTTGGGAAGCAAGCACAGAGGGTTTTTTTGGGCCTCCCATACTTTTGCTTTTCCATTCTGCTTTTAAGTTTGCATTGTTGGGAAAAATCCTACAATTTCAGCTATTTTCTGCAGTTGTGGAGTGAAATACTCTTAATTTGCCTTTGGAGTTTGGACATCTTGACCTACTATTGCTCAGCTATTGGTAGCCTCAGTTTATTTAGTTAAAACACTGGTGCTCATTTTTCAATGAGTGGAACTTCCAGAATATTTAAGGTCTAATCAGAATAACAATGGGATTAAAAGTCTTTTTTAAAAATTTGATAGTGAAGATACTCTGTAACTACCTCCCATCCTATGAATAGTTGATTGTATCTGATTCTGGGATGATCAGGGGCGACCTGTCCATATGGAAGAGCTAGACAAATATCTGTGATGCCAGGTTAAGAAGGGTCCAAATTTTGAATGAAGATTTTCTTTTTTCTGAGGGCAGGGACATTGTCTGGGTGCCAATCTAAAGCTGCTACTAGTTAAGTAAACCAATTCCAATGAAAAAATACTTGACTTTCAATTGTAATGCTTTAAATGGGAGGAGCACTGTGTTGGCTTGGCCTTTTAAGATTCTCATTTTGGGACATCTATCAGAGAGAATGAGAGATCCGAGCCTTCCCAAATTGGATGTTTTGCTGATATTTGCCTTTATAGAGTTCTTACTTAAATAGTGAATTCCACTTGAAGATGTGTCTTCATTGAACCCAAGCATGTTTCCAAATAGTGACTTTGTTTCCACTGGTAAAATTGAACTTTACAAAGTTACTTTACAGTTAAGTTACTAAATCAAATTATAAATTTTATAAAATGCAGTGTAAATAAAGTAAGGCTGGAGTGGTGCATTGTTTTCATTAGGAGTAATACTGTAGTTAATTTGGAGGCAAAATCTGTCGTGGAATTATACCATAGAATTTCTGTATCTTGTAGTTATAAGCTGGATATGTGTCCCCAATTTCAGGCTGATTGTGGTGATAGGTTTAGCTTATCCTTACATCAGTACTATTTTTTTCTTAAAAGCAGTTCCAGTGATTTTTCTTTTCTTTTCTTAAGAGCACCATGTAATAATTCATATAATGTATAAAAACTATCCAAACATCACAAAGGCAGTTCCAAAGTTCAAATATTTCCCATTTCATGTGTCTCAAATCAGATAATAACAAATCTTTATTCCAATTCAAGGCAATCAGAACATTGGACAATCTTCAGAGTAAACTCCACCGGATTTGAGCCCCTTGGTATATTCACCACAGTTAGGTTAAGTGTTCACCTTCTGTTAGAATAATTCTACACAGTTGGCAAATTATTATTAAATGATACAAAAGTCTCCTCAAATGTGTAGTTATTAAAATACCATTTAAAAATAATCACCCCATTAAAAAAATCATGGTCTCTTACGTCTGGCTTTGTCCATGATCTGTATGGATAAAGGTAATAAAATACATCTTTTCACTTTTTCTTCTTTCCAACCCAATGGAATGTTGGAAAGGAGTTAGGTAGAGATTCCTGGGGCTCTCCATCCGTCCGTCCATCAGCAAAATGTTTCTTTGAAAACTGAATGGAACAAGATCAAATTCAGGGTGAGAGTAGAAGCTGGTAAAAGAGACACCTAGTTTGAAACAAGGTTGGAGCAGACTGGGGTCTGGAGAAAAGAAATCCAGAAATATTTTCTCCTATGCATGCATCCCTAGGGGAGAGGCAGATGGACAGCAGCTCGGAATGCTGCCGATTGCTCTATTCTTAAGCTCCTCACCTCCATCTGTCTCCTGGTTATGTGATCCAAAATAGGACTGCAATTAAGGTGCTGGGCAGAATTCCAGCAGCCATGCTTTTACATGCTTTCCTATCTTTATTATTTCTAGGCCAAAGGAATGTTGGAAAGAAACATACGTAAAAGGGCTTGGCTCTGTCCATCAATAGGATAGTATTCTGAAAACAACAGAATGGGAGCAAATTTGCAGTTAAATGAGATTCTGGCAAAAGGTTAAAAATGGGCTCAAGCCAGCTGGAAAATTGGAAAAGTTCCCCAATGTATCTGTATAGATGAAGCAGTTGGACAACATCAGAAAATATTAACTCATGTTCAGGTGACCCAGAGTGTGCCCATACAGTACAGAAACACAAATATAAGATGTAGGGAGATCAGGAACATACATAGGTGTTTTTTCTTCATCTAATTCATCCCATGGAAGAAATATGGATGCCCCTGTTTAATTCATTTAAATAATAAAGAAATAAATTAACTTTTAATAACATAAGTAATTACTATTGATTCTAGGAATTATGTTCTTTGCATGTTCTCCCTACTTTTTTTTTTTTTTTTGCTCCCTCCAAACATTTGTGAAATGGCTCGTAAGTTTTTCAGTATTCAAGTTACTTGGGTTGTTAGATTTTTAATACTCTAGTGTTTTTAACACATGCTAAATAATTATGTTAAAATATGTTTCAGGATTTAACCTTATAGGTCATAAATGTGTGTACTAAAATATTCATAGAGAGAAGCCTGTTTAACATACCCCAAAACATCAGAACTCTTATCTATCTGCAAAGCAATTCAGATGTGCATATCAAAAAGAACCCAGCACTTTGGTGGCAAACCAAGAGGACAGAAGTGATGGCAGAGATGTCTGTATTTTCCCACTACAATCCCAGCTTAAGATAGACAACCAGAATCTAGTGGAACCATAGTTCTTTCTAAAACCTCTGTGACCTAATTCCTGGTAACTTTTATTTTGACCAAGCTGATGTTGAAGGGGACGGGGACAGATTAAGATTTCTCTCTCTTTCTCTTCTTCTCTGAGAGAAACCCTTTCTAAATGCATGGTGAATTCTCACAGCTCAAATGAATCATAAACTACTACTTTATTTTACAGATAATTTTAAGGGATTATTTACATGTTTCCTCTTCAATGGATGTGCATGATTTTAGGATGTTTGGAAGACACCAGTTGTGCTTTGGAAAGCAATAGGCTTACTTTGTCCGTTCTGTAGATTATAAAAATTTCCATGATCCTGATGACAGGGATGAGATTCAGGTCAATTGTTAAATGTTTGAAAGATTTGGAGAGATGAAAGGAAAGGAGTTTTTCTTTAGTGTACTTTTATAGTATTAGAGGCTTGTGAAAGGATCCCATGTTTTTAGCTAACATTAGAAAGAAAGCACACTGAGCGTGGTTTCCGGAGGTCTTGCCAATCCTTTTATTAGAATCTCTTTGTCTCCATGTGAGACTGCACATTTGTGAACTGGGAAGCACAAGGCAAGCTGCCTACACAGCACTCTGATTCACATGACTGGGATGAAGAGCGAGGTGATTAGAATGGAGCATTTGGTAACATTACACACTTCAGTCTTACTGTCACTCCATGAAGATGCAATGGGGGGATTCTTTTTTTTGGAAGTTCTCAATTTTGGGAAGTCCTCAATTCCAAACCAGGTTGACCCTAATCTTAATTTTCCCCCAGGTTTGGTCCTAGGTATCAAATTTGATTCTATGCTGTTCAGTTTCTGAAGAGTTATTTCCCAGATGGAAAAAGTGCTAAGCCCTTTTAAATATTTGGTGGGATTGGAAAGAATAAAAAACAAGAGTAAAACAAATATCATGGCACAGCTTTTGCTGCTCATCTGTAGCACGGAGAATTAAGGCAAATCTTATGAGAAAAGAATTGGCAAATTTATCCTTGAAAAGAAAGACTCAAGAAGTATAGTGGAAGACATCTTCATATTTGAACACTGTTGCCTTCAAATAAGCATCTGTGTAGTTTTTTCCAGAACCAGCGGCCAGAATTAAGGGTTGTCAAGAAAAATGTCAAGAAAAAGGAAAAATGTCAAGAAAAAGGACACTAAACAATATGAAGAATTACCAAATAAGCTTGGATGATAGCAGGACGTGGCTAAGAAATTTGAAGCATAGCTAGATGTTGAAAAATGGATTCCTTTCTTTAGAATAGACCTGAACTTAATCTGCTGAAGTTCTGCAATATCATACTTTTAAATAATCATAAAACCAGTTTTACAATTACAAAATTTCATATTAGTCTAGATGGATTCCAATGACTTGGAATAATCATGACAAAGAATGGCGTATAATCTTTGCGGAAGATTAAAATAGAGTTTAAGTTATGCAATATATTTTATAAAGATTGTATGCAATTATACTTCCTAAAGGCCCTGTCACACTGGCCGACGGATGCAAAACATTTGTAAAAAGGACACAGCGGACGAGAAAAATGTTCCATCTGTTGTTATCCGCTCTCAAAAGGGGCAAAAATTTGCATAACCAGAGTGGATAACACGGAAAGGAAAGGATGGGGGGAAGACGCAGGGCGGATGGAAAGCGGATGCTCCAGGGAAGCCTAGCGGATGGAAGCGGATGGCACACCCGCAAGGCTTCCGGGGGACCGCAGCAAAGCGGATGCGGAACGGAAAGAGCGGATGCAGAGCGGACGCCGAGCGGATGAAGCGGATGCAGAGCGGAAGCCGAGTGGATGAAGCAGATGCAGAGCGGAAGCCTAGCGGATGCCTAGCGGATGCCTAGCGGATGCCTAACATTCACTGCGCATGCGGGGAGGATGCATTGTGTCAGCCCCGCGGATATAAAGGGAAGCAGCTCCCAAGGAGGTCACCATTCAGAGGAAAGACCTGCTTCCAGAAACATCGACTGCCTTGCCAGCCTGCCTGCCTGCCAGCCTTGCTGCCTGCCAGCCTTGCTGCCTGCCTTGCTGCCTGCCTTCCTGCCAGCCTCCCTGCCAGCCTTGCTGTCTGCCTGCCTGCCAGCCTGTCTGCCAGCCTGCCTTCCAGCCTCCCTGCCAGCCTTGCTGCCTGCCAGCCTGCCTGCCAGCCTTGCTGCCTGCCTTCCTGCCAGCCGATCTGCCAGCCTTGCTGCCTGCCTTCCTGCCAGCCGACCTGCCAGCCAGCAACCCCACAACCATGGGGAAGAAGAGAAAGCCTCAGCCATCTGCTGCCAGCCCTGGCAAGAGGGACAGGGCCACCCTCCCACCCCCTGGCCCTCACTCTGCTTCTGCTGGGGCTTCTGTAGCATGGGCTCGCTCTTCCGGGGCTGGGGCTTCTGCTGCTTCTGCTTCTGGAGGAGCTGATGCTGCTTCTTATGGCGGGGGTGCTTCTGCTGGTGCTTACTCTGCTGAAGCTGCTTCTGGCAGTGGTGCTTCAGCTGGTGCTTACTCTGCTGAAGCTGCTCCTTGTCCTGCTGGTCTTGCTCGTCCTGCTGGTCCTGCTCGTGCTCCTGGTCTTGCTCGTCCTGCTCATGCTCCTGGTCCTGCTGGTGCTCCTGGTCCTGCTGGTGCTCCTGGTCCTGCTGGTGCTCCTGGTCCTGCTGGCGCTGCTGGTGCTTACTCTGCTGCTGCTGATCCTGGTCCTGCTGGTGCTGCTGGCGCTGCTACTGCTGCTGATCCTGGTCCTGCGGCTGCTGCTGCTGCTGCTGCTGCTGATCCTGCTGGTGCTGCTCCTGCTGGTGGTGTGGAGGAGTAGCCCCTACAACCTGAAAGCCCCTCTGATGAGGGCCCATGGGGTCCTGCCAAAGGGAGGAAGAGGCATATGCGAGAACGGGAGAGGAGGCAATACTCCATCGAGGAGCAACATGAGGATGAGGTGCTGGAGTGGCTGAGAGAGAATGAGTATCTATGGCAGAAGGGACACAGGCTCTACAGGGACACCAAAAGGAAGCAGGCTGCTTGGAGAGAGAAGGCGGAGAGCCTGGGCTACACTTCGGAGGTGCTCCTCGGCTGGTGGAAACATATGCACACCTGGTACGGGAAGCTGCATCTCAAGAAATCTGGCCAGGCCGCGGTCAAGCTGACGGACAGAGAGACCTATGTCATGGCCAAGTGCAGCTTCCTGGAGGGAGAGATCTGCCACCGAGGAGCAGCCCCTCTCACAACCCTCTCTCTCCGACAGCCTGCTGAGAGCCAGTCCTCTTCCGGCCAAGAGTCAGCTCCTGTCTCCAGGCAGGTGAGATCTGCCACCGAGGAGCAGCCCCTCTCACAACCCTCTCTCTCCGACAGCCTGCTGAGAGCCAGTCCTCTTCCGGCCAAGAGTCAGCTCCTGTCTCCAGGCAGGTTTCTGTGGAGTGTCCCACGGTGGAGAACCCCCCCACAGCTGCTCTAACTGTGGCGGAGTGCGTGGAGGACACCCTGACGCAGTGGGAGAAAGGAGACGGCACTTCCACCACAGTCCAACCCGCATCCACCCCCAGCTCCACCTCCACAGAAAGGCAGAGAGCCAGACAGGAGGGACAGAGCCACACTGTCCTGCTGGAGATAAGAGACACCATCAGGAGCAGCATAGATATCCTCTCTCAGCTGGTACACACCAACGCCCCATCCTCCAATCGCAAGCCCTTCCTCACCTATGTGAACCAGACCCTCGTGGACATGGTGGAATCCCAGTACCAGGTGGTGAAGGACAGGATCACCGATCTGCTTTACAACCCTCCAGATCCAGATGAACCTGCTCCCACCCACTCCAGGTCTACTCCTCCACCCCAGGTGATGTCCCTCCCATTCCAAGGCTTTCCACAGGCCCTCACCTACCAGGGCTACGGCTACCAGGAGGTCCAGCAGCACAGGCAGCAGCCCTTCCCAGTCCAGGCACAGGCTCATTGGACACCACCGTTGCCACCGGTTCCACTGATGCCACCGATGCCACCCATGCCACTGATGACACGGATGCCACCGATGCCACCCAGGCCACCAATGCCACCGACGCCAGTCCTCACCCAGCTGCAGACCAGACAGCCCCACTACACTGCTCCTTCCTCCACCCCACAGCCAAGCCCAGCCTCAGTACATCTGTCATCGGTACTGGGGCTGACACCCCAAGGCATGGAGGAAGGAGCTTTCAACATCATGGGGCTGAGCCAGCTGTCTGAGAGCTTCCTCAACACACCGTCACCTGTTGTCCTCTCGGGGCCAGGCACCCCAATGATGCCACAGACCAGCACTCCAGCAGCAGCCACCTCCACAGCACCTGGACCCTTCACCCCTGAGACTGGGCACACCTCTGAGTGACAGAGAAGAGTGCCAGAAACTGGGTGGCTACCTGTAGACTTTATTTGGACACGTGACTTGGGTCATTTTTCTTTTACAGCTTGTTATTAATAAAGATTATCTTTGCTTTACACACTTGCTTCATTTATTTTATTAAATAAAGTCTAGGTGGAAACTTTTAGAAATGGTTTAAGCCTTTGCATGCTTGTGGGATGGGTTAAGATAGCAGTGGGATGGGCAGTGATACCTTTGGGATGGGTTAAGATAGCAGTGGGATGGGCAGGGATACCTTTGGGACGGGTAAGGATAGCAGTGGGATGGGCAGGGATACCTTTGGGATAGATAAAAGATGTGGGATGGGCAGGGATACCTTTGGGATGGGTAATAGCTGTGGGATAGATAAACCTCCAGTGCAAGCATAGTGGGACTGTATGGTCCACCCTCCCAGGTGCCACACCTTTGGCCCTTCATTATCAACAACAGTGTAGGCATTGATCCACACATTTGAACATAAACACAACTTTTTATTAAATGCGCTGTTCATTGTAGGCCCACCCAACATACATGGCCCAATCTCATCAGTGTGATGAGACAGGCTGAAGGAAGCATCCATTAATCATTTCTCATCCTGTCTTGCCACTGCACTGCTCCAGCTGGGGAGTTGCACCAGTGTTTCAGGAGGTTGCGCTGCTTCTTCCCTTCACGTGAGGCTCTGTTGGGGCCTTGCACATCCTCAGTGTCTATCAGGTTTCGCCCTTGCCTCCATTCCCCAGGCTCCATGTCCCCATTGCCTTGTTGGGGGTCCACGAGCCTGTTCTGCAAGACCGGGTAGCAGGTGTGCATGAGATTGTGCAGGATGCAGCAAGCTTCCACGATCCTCCTCATGGTCTATGGGCGATGCTGCATGGTGGTGAGAAGTACCTGGAATCTGTTGGCCAGGATGCCAAAGGCGTTCTCCACCACCCGCCTTGCCCTGGACA
This sequence comes from Laticauda colubrina, assembly GCA_015471245.1. Taxonomy (NCBI): domain Eukaryota; kingdom Metazoa; phylum Chordata; class Lepidosauria; order Squamata; family Elapidae; genus Laticauda; species Laticauda colubrina. The sequence continues at coordinate 70,132,450 of BLBF01000007.1, forward strand.
GCCTGTAGTTGAAGATCCTCTCTTCATGGGTGAGGAGTCTGGAACTGTAGGGCTTCATGAGGTAGGTTCTGAGGGAGTAGGCATCATCCCCCACGATGAAGTAGGGCACATCTTGCGTGTTGTCGGGCAGGGGGTATGGATCTGGGAAGCCCAAATATGAGGTTGTGTTCCAGCCCCTCCTTGAGGTCACTGGCATTGTATACCTGGGCATCTGAAGCTGACCCGTTGCCTGAAGCATCGATGTACATGAACTTGTAGTCAGCATTGACCATGGCGAAGAGGACGATGCTGAAGAAGCCCTTCTCGTTGAAATAAGTGGACCCCGACTTGGCTGGCGCTTTGCAGGCCACGTACTTTCCATCTATGGCTCCAACGGTGTGGGGGAAGTTTCACTTCTGATACCACTGCTCTGCAACTTTCTTCCAGCCTTCTTCAGTGGAGGGGCACTGGAGGAGCTCCTCCTTGTATTCTTCGATGATGGCCTGCACCACCTCTCTGACCACAATGCTGATGGTGTTGTGTGGCACCCTCCAGCCATACTGCATGCTCCTGTAGATGGTCCCTGAGGCCAGGTGGCGCAGAGTGAGTGCCACCTTGAGCCCAGGTTCCAGGCTGGGCGGGAAGTTGGTGTTTGCCTTGGTCAACCTGGGTGTCAGCCGCTGCACAACTTTGTCAAACATGGCTGGAGGCATTCTCATGAAGTTCTGGAATGCACGAGGGTCTTCGTTCCTCAGCTCCACCATCAGCTTGTTGTACAGTCCGTACTCTGCTCTTCTCCCGATCCATCTTCGGACCCAGACGCTTCTTGGCCGCCTCCTTTTCTTCCCGTAGTAGAGTTGAAAGAGCCTGTAGATGGCTTCACACTGTTGCAGAATGATGGTGTCTTCCAAAAGGAGTGTGTTACAATCCATGGTGGACATGACTGGATGCTGTGGAAGAGCAAGAGCCAGATGAAGGCTGCAGAGGTCTGCACAGCAGGGCTGCTGGTCTGAAAGTGAGATCCAGGTGAGTTGCTCCCCCTTTTTATAGGCAATATAGGTTTTCCCCTATGTGTCCTTTTGCATCCTCTAGGCATCCTCTAGACATCCTTAATATCCGAGATAGGTCCCCTCTGCTAACGTTTTTTCCATTTTAAATGCTTTCTTTGTGAGCTGCATCCGCTTTCATCCTTTCTCTGTCGGTGCTACTAATGCTGCGCGTCTGTTCCGCGTCCATTCCGCTTCCTCCCTGTGTCCGCTTTCTGCTGGAGCGGATTTGAGTTGTGCGGATGCGCAGCGGATGCCTAGCGGATGTAGCGGACACGTAATGGATGCCGACGGATGCAGAATGGATGTTTCCCGTATGCCTGGCGGATGCAGAATGGACGCATTGGATACATTTTCTGCTCAAAAAGTTTTGAGCAGCTCAAAACATTTTGAGCGGATGAAATGTCAGTCGACGGATGCTGGACGGATAGAGAGGAAGAAAAACGGACGCAGTGAGTACAAAACGGAAGCATCGCGTTAACCAACGGATGGCAAGTGTTTTTCTCCGTTTTACATCCTCTTTCCATCCGTTGGTGCAGTGTGACATGGGCTTAAAGTCTTGCTTTTATTCCAAACACTTAAAATTTTATTTTCCGATATTTAGGAATATTATTAACATTTAGTTTAATAAAGCACAAATATTGCAATATTATCTATTATAATCATCCTCTTTTAATGACCCCATAATCCCTTGCAGGGTGGAATCTGTGCAATAATCAATTTATAATGAAAAATTAAAATTAGAACTGGGGAACAAAACCACATTTAACTTATTCACTTAAATCTTAACAAAACTTATGGGATATTAACAATTTTTTACCTAATAGATTGCAATAAACTTTCATTCTGGACAGAACTATAAAATACAAATATATTAAAATATATTTCTGCTGAAGAGCCCAAAACATTTGTTTTTCTAAATTTTTATTTTTAATTCTGTATTTATATCATTGTACATTTGCATACAGGTTTCTGAATATGTATGTATGTATCCACCTAAGAGATATTTTCATGTGTTCTATATAATATTTATTGACACTCTTAAATAATAGATCAAAACATTCTAGTGAAATGGCATATATTAATACATAAAATACAGCTTAGAGGTGAATTATATACTAAATGAGATGGCAAACTCTCATCTGAATTTGATTTTTCAAAATCAGAACTGGTTAGCAATTGCATAGAAGAACACTATGATACCCCAAATGTAGACTGGGAAGTAAAAAAGGTATCCTAAAAGCTGCAATACTATGGGTTATTTCCAAGGATATTCTAAAATCAGAAGAATATGCATAGCAATCTATTAGAATGTAGCTTAAACGTATCTGTCTTACACTGTATAAATATGAGAGGTGCCAGTAAATTGTAATTGCCATATAAGACAACTGAAAAGACAAGCTGTAATGACTGAGTGGTGTTGGGTAAGCTAACTAAGTTATATTTTGGGTTACATGATAGAACTGGATATAGAGTGTGGAAGGAAGGCAGAAACAAAACATTGCAAATAATGAACTACTGTTTATAGTAATAATTGTAAAAGCTAAGACAATTTCTGTATCCTGTTCACAGACATGGAAAAACCTGGATAAGGGTCATAAATATGTAGCAGGAAAAAATTATGGTCTGTTTTCCAAGGTTATTCAGCAATGTGAAAGTCTTGAACAATGATAATAAGCAGATAACTGGACAGCAATATGAACATTAAATAGAATCATACTTATATTAAATTGGTCATGCATTCCTTGCAAGTTCAAGGACACTTTCCTTTCAATAAAAAAATGTTCATTGGGTTATTTTGTTCATAACTAAAAGCATGTCCCTTGTTTAGCATTAGGCTGCATATGAGTTCTTAGATGAGGATAGCATAGAATGAACAGGTTCAGTTCTATACATACTCCATATTTATCAAAGAGAAAATGCTGTATAAAATTATTGAAATAAAAAAAACACTAATGTATCACAAATTTGTCCAGGATGTGCTTTCTCTTTTCTATTTCAAATTTTGATGGCCTAAGAACAGTATCTAAAATAAGCTCATAATTTATGTATAATAGAACTATAATTCCATTTCTTTTTCAACACATTTTATAAATCTAAAGCATTGCATGGCTGCACAATGAATAATGAATTCATTTCCCAAGATATCCAGAATCAAGATAGAATTCATGTTCACCAAGTTGTAATTTAATTTCAGTTGTAGGATCTTATCATCTGTATTTAAAAACTTAATTGTATCATCTGAGAACATAGCATAGAATTGTATGATCTTCTACTAAGTAGCAAAAATGCAGCCCTCTCTCCTGCTAAACTAAATTATTAGGAACAAAATCCAACTTTAAGCATCTTTAACTAGAATGATGATCCTTTTCATCTGGAGTAGATTTAGCCTTCTGTCCCTTGCCTTTAGGAAGGTATCTAAACTGTTATACTCCATTAAACAAACTTGTATTGAATAACCACATTTTCAAAAGATGCATTTTAGCTGATTGCAGGAATATTACCCTCAGTGCATAGTCAGCAAATAAAGAAGGATCATGTAAGATCAGCAAAAACAGTAGTGAGAGTGTTCTGGGTCAGTTTAAGGAAATGGCAGGAATCTGAGTGACTGGTGCAAACCTACTCAGCAAGAAACCAGATGATAAGCTGATCCTGATGATACCATTTTCATCAGCTGGATGGCATTTAGTTCATCCACACACACCCCACTGCCCCACACATACTTTTAGCGAGCCCATTCTTTAATCTATGGAAATAAATGTTTAAAAAGTAGCATTTCCCCACTGAGCAAACAAACAAACTCAACTGTACTGTGCAATGAAAGCTGAATAGGCTAATTTTATTTGAGCCAAAAAAAGGATAAAACCTTCTCCTATGAAGAGTTTCATCATCTCAAAAACAAAACTTTGAAAATAAATATTACTTGTGCCTGGAAGATTTGCAGCTGCTTTCTGTCCTGCTTTACAAAAATGGGTACATACAAACCTTAGAAGGACATTCTTCTTCTTTTTTTTTTTAAGTAGGGAGACTTAAATGAAGAATTAAAAAAACAGGACTTTTAATTTATTTAGTCACAAGGATAAAAGAAACATTGGAATGCAGCCATCTTTAGTACTAAGTTGGATTGCTATGGACTTTTCCCTAGTCGCTTATTTTTAGTGGGGGAAAGTTTCAACTGATAAGAAATATTTTTTTTTTTCAAAAAATAGGTTCACAATATCAGGAAAGACAAGCTACAACATTCGATCAAAATATTATTTCTTGTGATCCATTCACTGGAAATTCTTGAATTAGTTGGCATTATGTCATAGTAACCTTTCATCAAGCGGGTATAAAAATATGAAGTTAGATCTACACTCTGGTCATTACCAAATAAAAAAACTCTCCAAGAACTGATGGAATACTGAAGTATGACAAGCAGCAGAGTACAAATTAATTAAGTTTCTAACCAGATTATGCCATCAGATCTGGAGAATGACATATGGTATCCAACAGATTGAAAAAAGTCAATTTAATACAATACAAAAAAAGAGGAAACTTATTAGAATGTGTAAACTATTATAAAGCATCCTGAATTCCATATGCTAGTGAAATAATGCTTCACCAATGCAGATTAGAGTCCTACAAAGACATGCCAGATATTCAAGGTGGCATAGGAAAAAGCCAATGAACATGAGATATTATTTCTGACTCATGCTAATAACTGAGAAAGCCAAAGAATGTAAAAAAAAAGTTACTAGATGTTTGATTGTTTATAGAAAGGCATTCAATTGCGTTGATCATAGCAAGCTGTGGAGAGAAAAAATGGGAATCCCACTGTCCTCATGAGAAATTTATACAAATGAGGAAGTCACAGGATGGGCAAAACAGGGTCATAGAAACTGGCAAAGGAATGTGATGAGGCTATATACCCTCCTCTTATTTAACCTACAGGCTGAACGTAAAGGGAGGCTGGATTGGTAGAAGATGACCATGATTATAAAATTTAAGAAAGAAAGATCAATAATATACACTAGGTTGTTGAAAGTAACCTGATTGTTGAACATTCAAAGGAACTGCAAGCCCTAATAAGTAAAGTCAAGCAGCATGGTGTCTTGAATTTAACAGACTGAGAATGTATATTTTTCTCTCACAAGGGATATATTTTATTTGATTATTCTTTTTCTCATTGTAGTCTGTCCAGCTCAGGAAAGTAGGAGCATATTTTTTTTCATGGACAGAATAATTGGATATTTTTCTCAAAATATATTTCTCAAAATTCACACACATACACACACAAAATACATATATGCATACACACACTTCTCTCTCTTTTCTCTAATAAAATTACCATAAAAATAGACACTTTTCGAAGAAAGGAGGAAATTATGCAATGTTTTGGCCAATATAAAGCAAATTTGTTTCTGATTCAAATATTTATTTGAAAGAAAAATGCTTATATTAGGAAGATTTATAGGGCAGAAGTGAGATCAGTATCTCAATGCTAGTCATACTTGCATACTAAACAGGCAAAGCTTCTTCAACAAAATATATTTTCATTAGGGCCTATTGCCTCATCTCTTACCTCTCAGCACAATATGTAATTTCCAAAGCATGCTGAGGCTACAGCGAACACAATGTTAAAGCTTTGTATGGATGTACATCTAAAAGAGTACTTTTCTCTGTTGCAACCAGTAGAAAGCATTACATTTATTCAGTTATTAATGTCACAATAAATTATATCATCTGAATTACATATCTTATAGAAAGCTCCATTTTTCATTGCATGACCATCTAACCAAATTTTAATTCCTCTGGTAAATAACTATAACATACAATTCTTTCCCATAAGTGAGGATGCTTTTGTATTTTATCAGATTGTAAAAATCTACCAAACATTTAACAGAATCATTACATTTTCTGCCCTGTATTTTGAACTAAAGTATTCTTGGAAGAAAGAGAACATCTTGGGAACTCTTCCAGAGGTTGGTCATTTCTCTTTACTCAATTTTTCCACCCAAACCTTATAAATCTATAGGCGTTACCCACAGACTGGCTCATGCACAGAATCAAACACACAATGTTAAGAAAACATCAGGAAAAGTGCTGGTAAAATCCCTGCATGAAGATACTATACCTTGCAAGCATAATATTATTTAAATATCTGTGGTGAGAAGGTCATATACATTTCGTAACTGCTTGTGCACACTTCAATAAAGTCTATTTAATCATTGGATTTGGGTACTTTCCCATTTAAATAATTATGGAGAATGATTCATTCTGTCTAGAGAAAAAGGTAAATAAATGTTAACTTGTTTGGATTTCTGTGATACCCTGCAAGTTATTACAGCAGTTTTACAAAAAGAGTGAAGAAACCTATACATAACTCCAATTATAACCACCCAATATCTAGATTAAACTTTATTAATACAGAAAGAATAAAGATTATGCCTGGACTGCTTAAGTATCATCAAAGGATTTCTATACATCTCTGATTACAGGAAATGGTTCCAGTCAGTAGTTCCAGTCAGTAGTTCCAGTAGCTGTATTCTCACAACTCATTTACCTTAAGGCCCTGTCACACTGGCCGACGGATGCAAAACGTTTGTAAAAAGGACACAGCAGACCAGAAAAATGTTCCATCCGTTGTTATCCGCTCTCAAAAGTGCCCCAAATTTGCATAAGCAGAGCAGACAACACGGAAAGGAACGGACGGGGGGAGTACGCAGGGCGGATGGAAAGCGGATGCTCCACAGAAGCCTAGCGGATGGAAGCGGATGAGAGTGGATGGCACATCCGCAAGGCTTCTGGGGGACCGCAGCAAAGTGGACGCGGAATGGATACAGCGGATGCAGAGTGGACGCCGAGCAGATGAAGCGGATGCACAGCAGATGCAGAGCAGATGAAGCGGATACAGAGCGGAAGCCTAGCGGATGCACAGTGGAAGCCTAGCAGATGCCTAGCGGATGTCTAGCGTTCAATGCGCATGCGGGGAAGATGCATTGTGCCAGCCCCGCGGATATAAAGGGAAGCAGCTCCCAAGCAGGTCACCATTCAGAGGAAAGACCTGCTTCCAGACACCTGCTTCCAGAAAGACCTGCTGCCAGCCTGCCAGCCTTGCTGCCTGCCAGCCTGCCAGCCTGCCAGCCCACCTGCCAGCAACCCCACAACCATGGGGAAGAAGAGGAAGCCTCAGCCATCTGCTGCCAACCCTGGCAAGAGGGACAGGGCCACCCTCCCACCCCCTGGCCCTCACTCTGCTTCTGCTGGGGCTTCTGCAGCTTGGGCTTGCTCTTCTGGGGCTGGGGCTTCTGCTGCTTCTGCTTCTGGAGGAGCTGATGATGCTGCTTCTGGTGGTGGTGCTTCTGCTGGTGCTTACTCTGCTGATGCTGCTTCTGGCGGTGGTGCTTCTATTGGTGCTTACTCTGCTGAAGCTGCTTCTGGCGGTGCTTCTGCTAGTGCTTACTCTGCTGGCACTGCTTCTGGCGGTGGTGCTTCTGCTGGTGCTTACTCTGCTGGCGCTGCTCCTGGTGCTGGTGCTTCTGCTGGTGCTTACTCTGCTGGCACTGCTCCTCGTCCTGCTGGTTCTGCTGGTGCTCCTGGTCCTGCTGTGCTCCTGGTCCTGCTCATGCTCCTGGTCCTGCTGGCGCTGCTGGCGCTGCTGGCGCTCCTGGCGCTGCTGGTGCTGCTGGTGCTTACTCTGCTGCTGCTGATCCTGGTGGTGTTGCTGGTGCTGCTGGTGCTGCTGGTGCTGCTGGTCCTGCTGGTCCTGCTGCTACTGCTGGTGGTGGTGTGGAGGAGCAGCCCCTACAACCTGGAAGCCCCTCTGATGAGGGGCCATGTGGTCCTGCCAAAGGGAGGAAGAGGCAGACGTGAGAATGGGAGAGGAGGCAATACACCATAGAAGAGGAACATGAGGATTAGGTGCTGGAGTGGCTGAGAGAGAATGAGTATCTATGGTGGAAGGGACACAGGCTCTACAGGGACACCAAAAGGAAGCAGGCTGCTTGGAGAGAGAAGGCGGAGAGCCTGGGCTTCACTTCAGAGGTGCTCCTCGGCTGGTGGAAGCACATGCACACCTGGTACGGGAAGCTGTACTTCAAGTAATCTGGCCAGGCCGGGGTCAAGCTGATGGACCGAGAGACCTACGTCATGGCCAAGTGCAGCTTCCTGGAGGGTGAGATCCGCCACTGAGGAGCAGCCCCTCTCACAACCCTCTCTCTCAGGCAGCCCGCTGAGTGCCAGTCCTCTTCTGGCAGAGAGTCAGCTCCTATCTCCAGGCAGGTATCTGTGGAGCATCCCACGACGCAGACCCCCCCGACAGCTGTAGTACCCATGGCGGAGTGTGTGGAGGACCCCCTGGCACAGTGGGAGAAAAGAGACGGCACTTCCACCACAGCTCAACCCACATCCACACCCAGCTCCACCTCCACAGAAAGGCAGAAAGCCAGACAGGAGGGGCAGAGCCACACTGTCCTGCTGGAGATAAGAGACACCATCAGGAGCAGCATAGATATCCTCTCTCAGCTGGTCCACACTGACTCCTCATCCTCCAACTGCAAGCCCTTCCTCACCTATGTGAACCAGACCCTCCTGGACATGGCGGAACCCCAGTACCAGGTGGTGAAGGACAGGATCACCGATCTGCTTCACAACCCTCCAGACCCAGATGAACCTGCTCCTACCCAGTCCAGGTCTGCTCCTCCACCCCAGGTGATGTCCCTCCCATTCCAAGGCTTTCCACAGGCCCTCACCTACCAAGGCTACGGCTACCAGGAGGTCCAGCAGCACAGGCAGCAGCCCTTCCCAGTCCAGGCACAGGTTCATCGGATGCCACCGTTGCCACCGGTTCCACTGATGCCACCGATTCCACCCACACCACTGATGCCACCCATGCCACCGTTGCCACCCACGCCACCAATGCCACCGATGCCAGTCCTCACCCAGCTGCAGACCAGACAGCCCCACTACACTGCTCCTTCCTCCACCCCACAGCCAAGCCCGGCCTCAGTACATCTGTCATCGGAACTGGGGCTGACACCCCATGGCATGGAGGAAGGAGCTCTCAACATCACGGGGCTGAGCCAACTGTCTGAGAGCTTCCTCAACACACCGTCCCCTGTTGTCCTCTCAGGGCCAGGCACCCCAGTGGCGCTTCAGACCAGCACTCCAGCAGCATCCACCACCACAGCACCTGGACCCTTCACCCCTGAGACTGGGCACACCTCTGAGTGACAGAGAAGAGTGCCAGAGACTGGGTGGCTACCTGTAGACTTTATTTGGACACTTGACTTGGGTCATTTTTCTTTTACAGCTTGTTATTAATAAAGATTATCTTTGCTTCACACACTTGCTTCATTTATTTTTGAAAATAAAGACTTGGTGGAAACTTTTAGAAATGGTTTAAGCCTTCGGATGCTTGTGGGATGGGTAAGGATAGCAGTGGGGTGGGCAGGGATACCTTTGGGATGGGTTAAGATAGCTGTGGGACAGGTTGAGATAGCTGTGGGGATAGATAAATCTCCAGTGCAAGCAGAGTGGGACTGTATGGTCCACCCTCCCAGGTGCCACACCTATGGCTCTTCATTATCAATACTAATGTAATCATTGATCCACACATGTCAACATAAACACAACTCTTTATTAAATGCCCTGTTCATTGTAGGCCCACCCAACATACATGTCCCAATCTCATCCGTGTGATAAGACAGGCTGAAGGAAGCATCCATTAATCATCTACCATCCTGTCTTGCCACTCCACTGCTCCAGCTGGGGAGTTGCACCAGTGTTTCAGGAGGTTGCGCTGCTTCTTCCCTTCACGTGAGGCTCTGTTGGGGCCTTGCACATCCTCAGTGTCTGTCAGGTTTTGCCTTTGCCTCCATTCCCCAGGCTCCATGTCCCCATTGCCTTGTTGGAGGTCCACGAGCCTGTTCTGCAAGACTGGGTAGCAGGTGTGCATGAGATTGTGCAGGATGCAGCAAGCTTCCACGATCCTCCTCACGGTCTCTGGGCGATGCTGCATGGTGGTGAGAAGTACCTGGAACCTGCTGGCCAGTATGCCAAAGGCGTTCTCCACCACCCGCCTTGCCCTGGACAGCTTTTAGTTGAAGATCCTCTCTTCACGGGTGAGGCATCTGGAGGTGTAGGGCTTCATGAGGTAGGTTGTGAGGGAGAAGTTGTCACCCCCCACGATGAAGTAGGGCACATCTTGCGTGTCGTTGGGTAGGGGGTCTGGATCTGGGAAGCCCATGATAAGGTTGCGTTCCAGCCCCTCCTTGAGGTGACTGCCGTTGTATACCTGGGCATCTGAAGCTGACCCGTTGCCTGAAGCATCGATGTACATGAACTTGTAGTCAGCATCGACCATGGTGAAGAGGATGATGCTGAAGAAGCCTTAGTAATTGAAATAAGTGGACCCCGACTTGGCTGGAGCTTTGCAGGCCACGTTCTTTCCATCTATGGCTCCAATGGTATGTGGGAAGTTCCACTTCTGATACCAGTGCTCTGCAACTTTTTTCCAGCCTTCTTCAGTGGTGGGGCACTGGAAGAGCTCCTCCAGGTATTCTTCGATGATGGCCTGCACCACTTCTCTGACCACAATGCTGATGGTGTTGTGTGGCACCCTCCAGCCGTACTGCATGCTCCTGTAGGTGGTCCCTGAGGCCAGGTGGCGCAGAGTGAGTGCCACCTTGAGCCCAGGTTCCAGGCTGGGCCGGAAGTTGGTGTTTGCCTTGGTCAACCTGGGTGTCAGCCGCTCCACAACTTTGTCAAACATGGCTGGAGGCATCCTCATGAAGTTCTGGAATGCACGGGGGTCTTCGTTCCTCAGCTCCACCATCAGCTTGTTGTACAGTCCGTACTCTGCTTTTCTCCCGATCCATCTTCGGACCCAGACGCTTCTTGGCCACCTCCTTTTCTTCCCGTAGTAGAGTTGAAAGTGCCTGTAGATGGCTTCGCACTGTTGCAGAACGATGGTGTCTTCCAAAAGGAATGTGTTACGATCCATGGTGGACATGACTGGATGCTGTGGAAGAGCAAGAGCCAGATGAAGGCTGCAGAGGTCTGCACAGCAGGGCTGCTCGACTGAAAGTGAGATCCAGGTGAGTTGTTCCCCCTTTTTATAGGCAATATAGGTTTTCCCCTATGTGTCCTTTTGCATCCTCTAGGCATCCTCTAGACATCCTTAATATCTGAGATAGGTCCTCTCTGCGAACGTTTTTTCCGTTTCAAATGCTTTCTTTGCGAGCTGCATCCGCTTTCATCCTTTCTCTGTCCGTTCTACTAACGCTGCGCGTCCGTTCCGCGTCCGTTTCGCTTCCTCCCTGTGTCCGCTTTCCGCTGGAGCGGATGCGAGTTGTGCAGATGCGCAGCGGATGCCTAGCGGATGTAGCGGACACGTAACGGATGCCGACGGATGCAGAACGGATGTTCCCCGTATGCGTTGCGGATGCAGAACGGACGCGTTGGATACATTTTCCGCTCAAAAAGTTTTGAGCAGCTCAAAACTTTTTGAGCGGATGAAATGTCAGTCGACGGATGCTGGATGGATAGAGAGGAAGAAAAACGGACGCAATGAGTACAGAACGGAAGCATCGCGTTAACCAACGGATGGCAAGTGTTTATCTCCGTTTTACATCCTCTTTCCATCCGTTGGTGCAGTGTGACATGGGCTTTAGTTAACTGGAATGTATTCAATACAGTGAGCATGACACACTAAACTGTTAACTAATGACATGTTAGTCTTATATCTGGTTGCCTAATTTGTGGCTCGGGGTATTCTGCAAACACACCCAAACTTTCAAACAAAAATCATATTTGAAAATTTCCATGCTATGTAAGTAATACTTGCAGCAAGGGTAGTTCTTTAAAATTAAATACAAGCATGTGGCTTTTAAAAAAAATAAAACCCAAAGTCCAGTGTCAATGTTCCAGCAAACCTCTATTCCAATCAGTAACACTGACACAAGCATAATCTCAAAAGTACCTTTATTAGAATAGCACCTGGCACATCTGTGGAATCTGAAAACTAAAAGTTTCCCGGACTTCCCACAATGTCCCAAACTACAATCCATCCCCATCATCACATAACATGGACCAAGCTGCCACCCAGTTTGTGCTTCTGAAACATCCTGGTCCATCTGCACTCTAAGTCAACTTTCTTCTATTTGATAGTTCTGTTTATTTTATAACATAGTTGGCATTGGGTGACATTCCTCTGCCCGTTTTATTCGTGAGCTTTTCCATAGCACATGTAACCCAGTCAGCCACAAAGCCAATCAAGTTTTATTAGTGTGCCTGGTGACACATAAATCACAATTTTCGGGACACAGAATCCCCATCCACATTCTTCCAAAAGTGCCTAGTATCCTATGAGTCATTATATCAAGAGGGAGTTTTTATAACTTCATCGGTGCAAGCAGCTATAGGCATAGTTTCACCACTGCAATTAATCAGGTGTATAAGTTGCTCTCTATGACAGACATGGGCAGTTAGCATTTCTTGGAACACTAGGTTGGTTGAAGGGATCAAATAACTTAGGTTAGATGTTCCCGTAACACAACTGAGTGGGTGAAGTTAGTTAACCTGTGCGTGAGTAAGTATGCTTTGGGTTTTATTTTAATTCTCTGGGGGTTGTGTGGATGGAAAAATGGATTCCTTCACAATAATTCTCTCACTGACCTAGTGAAACCTGTGGAAACAAGGCTAATAAATCATTCAACCAAGGTCTTTTTTTAAAAAAGAAATCATGAAAAACATGGAATGATCATTTGGCTTAATCTAAACCCAACTAGATCCTCATTATGCTGCCAATGACTAAATCAGTAATGCCACTTAAAAATAAATTGATATTAGGATTGGCAAAGATGCTACATACACAGATTCAGCCATTTTTATTTTTTAAATGATTATTAAATTAAATCTATATGCCACCCAACTCGTATCAATTCTGGGTGGGGTACTTCTGATGTACTTTCAATTATAATGTGTGTGTAGGGGGGCTTTTCTTTTCTTTTCTTTTTGCAAGCTTGCTGGACAAATAACATTTTCATAGAACCAGTGGAATTCTTATTACTGAGACTTCAAAAAAAATATTCAGAACATTACTTTGCCTTATAGTTATTCTAAGCAGGATTTTCTGTGATCACACAGCAGCTATTGTGTAATGTTTTGTTGGTCACTGGTAGTCTCTTTATCTTCTAAAGCAGCCCTTTTCTGTAAATCTTGGCTCTGTCAGCACTAAGAAAGCTGTTTCTTGTCAGATTGCTTGGCTGATGCTTTCCTTGATGTGACCTCTCTCTTTGGGATGTGTCAGTGACATTCAGTTATATCACGCAGCACATAGCTGTGCATAACTTGGAGGGATTATTACAGAACAGCAACATAGTGGAGTTCTACACAAACCTTAACTAATGAGTTAAAAGAGAGAAGAATATGCCAAAACTTAATTGGGTTAGCTATTTTCCCTGTACTGGCCTCTTTGTTCTTGAACAGGGACTAAAAATTAGCTGTATTTAGACAGCTAAATATTTCCCTCAACAGATGAGAACACATCTCTATTCATTTAGACATGAAGAAAGCTAGTACAATTCAAGGGGGAGAAGGTGAGGGACGAGGTGATGAACAAGGCAGCCTAGTGGGCAGAAATAGACTTCCTTGTAGGTTCTTATGCAGCCTAATCAAGGCAAGAAGTCATATCCTAATTGTGATGGCCTAATCAAGTCAACAAAGTCATAATTGAAGCAAGTTAATGGTGGGGCAGATGGCAAACAATATTTATATTGTTAGACACTAATTGTTTGATTCCAAAGTTTCAGAATATTATTCTATTTGCTTGTACTTTCCCTACCATCTTTCCTGACAATATATTTGTGAAATAGATTGTGCAAAATCTTTCTCGATTGACTTCTCCAGTAGAAACTCTTACTCTAAAAATTCATCTGAGCTGGTGTGAGATAGTAAAGAATACTGATGGGAGTGATTGCTGATAGTGTTTACATTTCCAAAGCTAAAGAATTGATTTTGCATCTCTTTTGGAGAAAACTTTTTAAGCCTACCATCATACTGACTGTCATTAAGAATTCCTCAACCCTACTTTTGATTCTTGTCAATCATTTGAGGTAGTTCAGACTAGGAACCTAAACCATGAATTCTAACACCACCTTTACTGTAAGCTTACAGGAACAGAATCTTGCAAGCCTGAAAGCACCTCTCTCCTCCTTTGGCTTTACTTTCCAGAGAAATGAGGAGGGTCTCTTCTGAGATGCTTTCCATACTCCTTCCATCTGGCTGTTCCCTGGCTGCTGTTCCTCCTTCTGTCTCCCAAGATTCTGTATTCTCACAGCCCATTATAATTGCACATGCATGCAACACTGGATTGCCTGTGCTTCTTGATCAGAAAAATAAGTATTATTGGGGGGTTGCCTTATCCAAGAATGTCCTTGAAGCCTAGGAAGGCTTCCAAGGAAATGATTTTGCAATAAGGACATATACTCACACTTAACTCTATCACATAACTCAGATTAATATGGGAGGCTTAATTTCATGTGGGAGTTGACCAGACTGAATCTGAGGGAGGGATCAAACACATCAGGAGTCCTTGTGCACCTGTAAGAGATCTAAATCCAGCCTACCCTGAATGCCTTTCATATCTCCCACTCATTTTCCTTGGCCCTTAATTGGTCAGATTCTTGTAGAGCACTAAAACTTACATTAAATCTCTATACTCATTTTGAGCTACCTAAATCTCCTGATTTTCCTGGCTCTTGACATTTCAGTCATGAGGATTTCACAGATTTTTGAAAGGATCATGCAGATTGAAGATAGTTACAGAAGGTGGGGAGGATGGAATGGTATAGTATTAATTACAGTTTCACAGTAATATCTCAGACCAGATATTAACCACGTTAGTAAAATAATGTTAGCCTGGAAGATGGATGGCTATGGAAGGGTTTGTCTGATCAATTATATCTTTTGGAATATAGAATGATATGTGGTGACTAATCACAAGTTTGCATGATGTGCCATATACATACCACGAAATGCATCTTCCCTAACTTATACAAATGATGTGGAAGATACAGAAAAATGTCACCCAATGTTAATTCAGCTTTCAAGAAAGACTTAGTGTCGAAGAAAAAATAGTGAATGGGGAAAGCAAATTTGTATCGGCAATTTCAAAAAGAAGAAAAATTAGCTGCACAATTAGATTTTAGACACAGTTATCTCTGAAAGAAATAACAAACATGACAATGATTACTAGCAAACTGTCTTCTCCCCAGCTTTGCTAAAGGCAAAAAAAAAAAAAATGTCTCAAGTAGTCATCAGGAAACAACCAGGGTAGCAAAAGCAGGCCTCTCACAGACATTTCATTATCCAAATGGAGTTATAGTAAGGAGTTACTAGCAGGATGATGCTACCTAGTTTGGGATAATAAAATATCTGCAAGAAAACAAGCAAGGTCAAAGAATACCAAGCCCCCCTCATTTCAACCCTGAGTTACAAACATTCTCATTTATTGGTTCAGGCCTCTCAACAATGCTTTTTCTACCTTTTAAAACTGGTTCAGTGTTCAGAGTAATTTATATTTTCATTAACATTCACTGTGTCCTGTGGCCCACATCAGCATCATAAAATCTCCATTTTCTTCCCAAATGTGAATGATTTTGTGTCACTAGAACTGGAAATACAGAGAGATACTGAAACTCTATACCCTGCTGTCACTGCAAATACCAGAGGAATTACACATTTACCAACACCAAAATATATCATCTCTAGTTTAAAGAGCAAGGACACAACTTCCACAAGGTGGCCATTCCAAAGCATTAATTTTCCCTTTCTCAAAAGACATAATTAAATTGCCATATATTTTTCCATCATTCTGATTCCCATGCATAATTAAATTCATATAATTATTTACTTTTGTAAGGGGTGCAAGAATATATCAGAAAGGTTCTAGGGTTGTGGGCAGGGGTGGGATTCTACCTGTTTGCATCTATTCACTAGAACCGGTTGTTAACATTCTACCGTGTTTCTCACATAATAAGGCCGGGCCTTATTTTTTTTTGACTCCTGAAAAAATGGCTAGGCCGTCTTTTCGGGGGTGACTTAATTTCCTCCCCCACCTAGAGCGGTCCATATGCACGTACCTCTCCACGAGGCCGTTTCTATTGGCCGATCGAAAGCTCCCTTGAAGACAGAGTCTCCAGCTGCTTTGGGGTGAGGTGTAGCTGCCCCTGTCCCTTTGCCTTTAGGGCAGTCTCTTTCTGGCGATGGAAACTCCCCAAGTGTGCTTAACAGCCACTTTGATCGGCCGGTTGAAGCGGCCTGGTATGAGTGCATGCACACACTCCCCTCGCCCCAGGCCGCTTCTACCAGCTGATCGAAGTGGCTGTTGAGCGCACTTGGGGAGCTGCCATCGCCAGAAAGAGACTGCCCTAAAGGCGAGGGGACAGGGGCAGCCATGCCTTGCTCTTAAGCAGCTGGGGACTGTGTTGTCAAGGGACCTTTTGATCAGCAGATAGAAGCAGCCACGCAGCGAGGGGAGTGTGTGTGTGCGTTCACCCCAGGTCGATTCTAACGGCCAATCGAAGTGGCTGGTGACTCTGCCTTCAAGAGAGCTCCTATTGGCTCTCAGGGTATTCTAGCCTCAGCTACCTGCAGGGCACTCCTAAATGGAAATTTTTCTCCTCCCATCCCTGCCCTTCCCCCCCACCCTGCCTTTTCCCCCCATTTCTCTTCACCTTGTGTAGTTCTAACGAACGATGTGAGAAATAGCAGGGAAATGCATGGTTTTAATAGGCCTAAATTTAGGGGGCGGGGCTTAATTTCACCTCATGCCTAGAAATCATGCTGGGCCTTCCTGTTGGTGGAGGCCATATTGTTGGAGAAACACGGTAAGCATTTCGGAGAACCGGTTGTTAGAAGAAATTACTGGCTGAATCCTGAAAGGAAGGCAGAGAGGAAACATTCTGGTGTTGCTTACAGTAACTGCCTCTCCATTAACCCTTGTTACATTCTTGGCAGGACTAGACTTCCTGTCTCAGGAATGTCTCTGGAGTTTCTTTTTTTCCCTTCTTTGCTGGTACTTTGCTTGTGTGGACCATTCAAAGTTACAATGGCACTGAAAAAAGTGACTTATGACCATTTTTCATACTTATGACTATTGCAGCATCCCCACAGTCATGAGAGGCCAGGTGAGCATATGCATGCCTCAATGTGAGTGATATTGCATTGGCCACACCCAGCCAGTCACATGACCACCAAGCCACATCCACCAACCCTAACCCATGCCCACAGAATCGGTTTTTAAAAAATTTGGTTGGGACTTCCAGTTTGAGCTTCTTTAGCAACAGACCGAAGCCTCGTCTCTGCAAGGTTTCGATCCATGCTTGCCGCTGGAGCGCTCCAAGCCAACTGGTTTTGGGGTTAAGCCATCCCGTAGAGGTGGTGAAGAAGGGGGAGACTGCCTGCAGGGTTGAGGAGAGCCGCATCTCTCCTCCTCAGCTGGCCATTACTCCCTTTCCCGAAGGTGGTTGTAGCGGTGGTCAGAAATGGCCACCACAAAGAAGAACTCAACTATGCAGGAGGAAGATAAGAATGGAAAGTCTTGGTTGACTGGGTCAAACAGCAAAAGCAACAAATAAGGTACCCTGGAATTGAAACTATTAAAAAAAAACAATAACATTGTTCCCTAAGAAGATTTTTAATCTGCAAAGGAGAGAGGAAAGGGAAAAGATTTGGTTTTTTTTTTCTCCTTTTCCTGTACTGACAGCTAAGAGACTTAAGCAAGAAATTGGGAAAAAATCCACTTTGACATTAACAGGCATTTAATGCAGAAAATAAAAAGTCAAAGGGATAATAAAGATTTCTGGATAATCAAAAGCTTTTGAAAACAGAAAAGGAGAGAAAAAGAATAAAAGGGTAGGATCTCGAAGGGAAGAGACTGCCTGGAATTAAAAAGAACTTATAGTAAAATCTCGTCTTCCAAAAGATACATTTTAACTGAAACATCGCAACAAAAACTCCAGGAAGAGAAAGTGGAAAAAAGAAATAAGAAGAAACAGCTTGGGACTATTTGGATTACTTGATGATCTCTGGATTTTGGGTTATTGTATTTAAATGACTAAAATCAATCGGGTGGTTGTTTAAAACTGTTTAAAATGGCTCCACTTTTAGAAGAACTGAAAATGGAACTTAAAAAGTACAAAGAAGATGCACAAGAAGGGAGAGGTTCTTTTGGCTTCATATTTTAGTTCTTAGAAATGGAGATTTGGAGCTATGAGAAATATATTACAAAATATATCTGAACAGAAATAAGGGAAAAATTAATTATGGAGATTATACGTGTTTTTAAGGAAGTATGATACTGAATTGAGAAGAAATGTTAAAGATGTTAAGATTTTAATGATTATTAATAATAGAACTGAATTGGAATGGAATGAGGGTTTATAATTACATATATTTATAATCCTTTTTAAAAAAAGAATATAGTGTGTATTATAAGAATGTACCAAGCAGAATTCGATTGGAAGTTATGTATTATGTATTATATTGAAGGTCATAACTTTAAGATATATATTGAAGTTTAAATAAGAGTTGAATGGATGTAATTAAAAGATATAAGAGTGTCATACTCCAATTAGTAACTACAGGAAAAAACTTGTTTCATGAGAAAAGATAATATGAAATTGAAGCAGAACAGACAAAAGTATAAATATAATGATTTGAATTGAGATGAGATAATCAAAATAAAATTGAAAAAATTAAAAGAGGGGAAAAACTATACGGAAAATGTAGAATAGTATAAGATATGGAATAGAACACAAAAAGGAGCATGAAATTGAGTTTTGTGTCTGTATAAAGAAGTTCAACCTGGGACTATGCTATTTTCAAAAAAGATGTTTTACTTGTATATTGTATGTGTGAAAACCCAAATAAAACTTTATTAAAAAAAAAAAAAGAAACGGTTGTTAAAAAATTAGAATCCCACCCCTGGGTGTGGGTTATAGAAAAGGTTGGGTACTGTAATTACATCATTTCTCTGCAAAATTCATTGTAGTGACATCCTTTAAATGGAAGTTCTACTTGTATTTAAAATCCTTATTTCTACAGTTTCTACCCTCCCAATCATTAACCTCCACCTTCTCCACTAACCCCCACCCCATTTAGCTCTGGTCTTAAAGAATGTAGTCACTGCTCAAAAGAAGCATTAAAAAGGATAAAGTTTAGGATTTAGCGTCAATTCTTATTCAAGGTCATTTTCTTCACCTACCTCCTTTGAAGTAGGAACAGCTAGACTAACAACATGCAACACAGAGGCATTGAAATTTTGAAATCTGCCTCCGTTTTAACTCTTGTTTCTATGCTGTGAGAAGAAGGTTTAGTGAGAATAAGACTGGCACATGCAGGACCTACTCATGTTCTACTTCGCCAGAGGTTTTTCAATTCTCATTGCTAGGCTATGTAGGGAAAAAAATATGGAAGAAAATGCCTGAAGTTATCTCCACCTGTTTGGATAACAGGCCTATTAGCCAAAGCAGCCATGATTCCTGTTGCTTTCAGTTATAATTATCATTGAAATCTTGTTTATGATAGCTGTTCTGGGCATCAAGGATAAAGTTCTTTGCCTGGCACAGATTCTGATACTTTTTTGTGCAAATTTTTAACCTACCTCACCAGTTCTAAATGTTAGCAATTTCCACCTCTACGGTATTTTATCTAAATATATACACCTACAGCAGTTCCCAGAGGTTGATTAGGCAAGATTCCTTTCTTGAGAAGAACTTGTGATTAAACTTTAACAGAAACCACCTAACTTGTTTTATCACACTGCTCATATTATCAAGGTGGCTGTCAGTCTCTCATCTCTCCCTTGTTAGAAATATCCTGGGATGATCAATATATAATATAGCTAAATTTTGTATCACAGCTATTAAAATGTGCGCCATACCAGAGTTAGGGCTGGGGTAATGAAGAATTAACATGTCCAGAGCAGAGGTGGTATTCAGCAGGTTCTGACCAGTTCTGGAGAACCGGTAGCAGAAATTTTGAGTAGTTCAGAGAACCAGCAAATACCACCTCTGACTGGCCCCACCTCTATCAGGAATGGAGATTTTACAGTATCCTTCCCCTGCCACGCCCACCAAGCCATGCCCACAGAACCAGTAGTAAAAATATTTGAATCCCACCACTGGTCATTAGTGCAGATTTTAAAAGGCAGGGCAGGTTTATGAAGACAACACACTGTCTGAAGGCTCAGGGATTCATATGGAAGAAAATGTTTGCTGGAGAACCTTGGTCCAAAAAGGAGACAGCAAAAAATGAAAGGTTGGTGCAGGGAGCTGGGAGAGAAAGCAGTTGGGTGAAAAAATGCATGCTGGTTAGCTTGCTGGGCCACTGGGGAGCCACACAGAGCTGGGCAATGAAAGCAGCTGAATGAATACTTGCTGGTGCTTGTTAGGCTTCATGGATGCTAAGATTTGGCACCATGCTGCTGGTGTGGGCTGCTGAACCAGAATGTGGCCAAGGGTCTGGCTAGGAGACAGCAAATGCAATGATCTGTTTTGGCTTTTGCTGCAGTGACTGGGTACAAAAAGCAAAAAGTTGGTGCCTTGAACTGGGAATGAAGGTTGTTTTGCAAATGATGCTGGCTAGTATTTCCTGGGTTGGCCGAGCCGTCCCAGGGACTAGCTAGCAGCGTGGTGGCACAATGATTAGAATGCAGTATGATCTCTGCAGACTTCCAGGAATTCAATCCTCAAGGTTGACTCAGCCTTCCATCCTTCTGAGGTTGGTAAGATGAGGGCCCAGATTGTTGGGGGCAATATGCTGACTCTATAAGCTACTCAGAGAGGGCTGTAAAGCACCTCATAACATAAGTCCACAGGCTATTGCTGGTGATATTGCTAGCCCCAGAGCCACCTGGATATTGGATACATAACTGCAAGGGCCATGACTTTGGGCATGGGTTGTAAGTCCATTTGTTTCAGCACTATCATAACTTCAAATGGTTGTTGAACAAATAGTCAGAAACTGAGAATTACTTACATGCAATGTAGATTTTTGGTCCTACCCCTTCTATTGTTCTGATGATTGATTGAATAAATCTGTCTATCCATCTGTCTGGACTTCAACCTCCAGCATTGTTAAACAATAACCCTCTTGGCTAGGGAATTCTGAAATTTCAAGTCTATATATATGAAAGTAGACAGGTTTGAGAAATAATTATTTAGCCTGAGAATGTTCTTGTTCTCTTTGTTATTTGTTTGATGGAATAATGCTTTCCTGGTGTTTAATTCCATTTTTGCAGTGCATTTAGAAAAACAGCTTTGGGTTTTGCTTTAACAGACATCTGGGTTGAAAATTATTCCATATATTTTTACACAATAGAGTTAACACAGAAAAATCCCTGAATGACATTTCATGTCCCTAGAGAGGTCTCCCTTAGAATTGTTTTCCCCCACTTCCTTCCAATCATTTATAAAACTACTGCTTGTTTCAGTAATGTAAAAAGTTCTCTGATGTTTTAGATCTTTGAAATTGTGTGTGTGTGTGTGTGTGTGTGTGTGTGTATTCATATATACACACAAACAACTAAGAAGCCTTATGCAGTCATATATTGACAAACTTTAGGCAGCATGGAAATACATCTATTGCCAACTGAGAACGTAATCACGCTTTTACAGCTGGAATTCATGTATGTATTTACTTAATAATATTTAGTGAAAGCTTGTGGTGAGTTTCATTTCCCATTTGGGAACATAACATCGCAATAGCTAAAAGTAAAGATTAAAACAAATGTGATTTGCATTATACACAATTATGTGATCGTCTAGCTCTTTCTAAAGATCTACATATTGCAAACTGAAACTATGTTCTCAGATAGTTTGGGGTAAACAAGCCTGAGCTTAAAATTAGGCACAAACCACAGACCCAAGACAAATGTCTCACTTAGGAACTTCCAATCGAAAACCAAAATTCAATGCTGCCCACCTAAGAGGTGATTGCCTTCAATCATCCTGCTCAAAGAACTTTTTCTGCATTATTCTCCCTGTTTTGATAATTTCCCCAGGATAATTCAAGTCAGCTTGATCAACTGATAAGCTGCCAATTCTGAAAAAGCTGCACAAGTTGCCACTTGTTTTCTATATAAGTTTAAAGAGTTAAATTTCAAAATCCTAGATATTTTAGATGCTGACTTCTAAAGGACTACATCCCATGTCAAAGCCCCTGTCACACCGAACCAACGGATGCAAAGAGGATGTAAAACGGACAAAAAAGCTTGCCATCTGTTGGAAAACACGATGTACTCACTGCCTCCGTTTGGCTTCCTCTCTATCTGTCCAGCATCCATTTATGGACGTTTCATCCGCTCCAAAAGTTTTGGGCTGCCCAAAACATTTGCGTGGAAAATGTATCCAGTTCGTCCATTCTGCATCTGCTACGCATCCGCTACGCATCCGTTACGCATCCGTTACGCATCCGCTATATATGCTAGGCATCCGTTCCGCATCCACGCAACTCGCATCCACTCGGACGCAGGGAGGAAGCGGAACGGACGCGGAACGGATGCAGAACGGATGCAGCACAGAAACAAAGCATTTAAAACAGAAAAAACGTCCACAGAGGGGACCTATCTCGGATATTAAGGATGCCTAGAGGATGCAAAGGGACACCTATACTGCTTATAAAAAGGGGGAGCAACTCGCCTGCATCTCACTTTCAGAACAGCAGCCAAGCTGTGCAGACCTCTGCAGCCTTCATCTGACTCTTTCTCTTCCACAGCATCCAGTCATATCCACCATGGATTGTGACAAAGTCCTTTCGGCAGCCACCATCCTTCTGCAACAGTGCGAAACCATCTACAGGCTCTGTGAACTCTACTACGGGAAGAAAAGGAGGCACCCAAAAAATGTCTGGGTCCAAAGATGGTTCGCCAGAAGAGCAGAGGACGGACTGTACAACAAGCTGATGGTGGAGCTCAGGAGCGAAGACACTCAGGCGTTCCAGAACTTCATGAGGAAGCCTCCAGCCATGTTTCACGAAGTTGTGCCATGGCTGACACCCAGGTTGACCAAGACAAACACCAACTTCCCGCCCAGCCTGGAACCTGGGCAAGGCAGCCAATCAGTCCGGCAGCAGGTCTTTCCTCTGAATGGCGACCTGCTTCCAAGCTGCTTCCGTTATATCTGCGGGGCTGACACAATGCATCCTCCCCGCATGCGCAATTAACGCCAGGCATCCATTAGGCTTCCGCTGTACATCCGCTGTGCTTCCGCTGTGCATCCGCTTCATCCGCTGTGCATCCGTTGTGCAACCGCTGTATCCGTTCCGCATCCGCTTTGCTGAGGTCCCCCGGAAGTCTAATCTTATTATTCTTTGTACTTTGATTATACCCAATCTTTCTACTCTGATGGGAATTAGATAGAGAAGGAAGGAAGGAAGATCATAAAGGATAAGCTCATGTTTCTTTATTAGGATCTAAAATCATTGAACAATGGAAAGCTTTAGCCAAAAAAAGTCTATATTTTTAGATTTTAAAAGTGTGGAGACCACTTGGAACTCTTTATAGACTGCTTCATAACTTTGGAACAACATATGAAAAGATTCTCATCCTTGCCTACATGTCAAGAGGATGTGTGTGACATTGGAGACACCTTCCAAAATGCTTCTACTGTAGATCTGAACAACCAGGTTGGTTCTTAAGCCCATGTCACGCTGCCCAATGGATGCAAAAAGGACACAACGGACGAGCAAAATGTGCCATCCGTTGTTATCCGCTCTCAAAGGGGGCAAAAAATTGCATAACCGGAGCGGATAACATGGACGCATGTAGGACGCAGGGCGGATGCAAAGCAGATGCAGAACAGAAGCCTAGCGGATGGAAGCAGATGGGAGCGGATGGCACATCCGCTAGACTTCCGGGGGACCTCAGATGAGAATCTTTTCATATGTTGTTCCAAAGTTATGAAGCAGTCTATAAAGAGTTCCAAGTGGTCTCCACACTTTTAAAATCTAAAAATATAGACTTTTTTTGGCTAAAGCTTTCCATTGTTCAATGATTTTAGATCCTAATAAAGAAACATGCGCTTATCCTTTATGATCTTCCTTCATTCCTTCTCTATCTAATTCCCATCAGAGTAGAAAGATTGGGTATAATCAAAGTACAAAGAATAATAAGATTAGAAATGAAATAAACATAAGATGTGGATTTTTATAAATAATAATTGGCCTCCATAATGGAGATATAAGGAGAACTGGGGGGAAAGAGTTGTTGAAAAAATTATCAACCCATTTATCCATTTTATTTCTCATCTATCCATTATTTCTCAACCCATTTATCATTTACCATCTGAAAAGCACAAATAATCTTTCAGAAATGCCACTGGGAGGATGGCATGACTTTTCTTGTTCTTAGCTCTTCTAATAAAATGGTCAGGGGATGGGAACTCCCTTAGCAACTCAGAGATGGTGATCCTCTTCTAAATCTTGTTGAAGAAGCCCCCACCCCAGCCCAATGTCTCCAAGTATTTACTAAAGTTCCAGATAACACCAAAACTACAGTAAAATTAATATCTGTTTGGATAATAAGCCATTCTGTTTATATATGTATGCCATTATATTATTCTGAAGAATGAAACCACCACTCCACACAAATACACTTCTTGTTGCAATATTATCAATATTCATGCAAATGCAAAAAAAACAACTGCATGATTATTGTTTATCCTTTTTGTGAAAGACAATTATGTATGTGTGTGTGTGTGTGTGTGTGTGTGTGTGTTGTATGTACTGTATTTATGCATGTATGTATTTATTTAATCATTTTGCTGTGCATCTTGTCATGAGGTGACAATAATTATGATTTAATCTGCATTGGTTCTATAATTATGCAAACCCACAAGTCTACTGAAATTTCCAGGCTCCATGTATTTGTTTTGTTTTTTAAAAGAATCTGGATGCAGAAATAGAATTATTTCATACACTTTATTCTATTACACTCCCCTGCCTAGAATTGACATCCTGGATCAGCCAAGACTATTTGTTATTTTATCAGAAGCTGGTGGAAGATAATCATCCTCTCAAAAATTCACTAATGGTCTAATACTTTTAAGACTGTATTTTAAAACATTGTGCATCAACATCCTGATCCTGAACAAATATGCTCTAGTTCCAGCAAAATTTCTCCACATGTTAGTTTAATGTAATGATGATGATGATGATGATGATGATGATGATTTTTGCTGGCAACGCCATCCATGTCCTGCTGTCACAAAATAAATTTGGATCAGGAAACCCACATATGGAATGAGAGCCAAAATCCATGTAATTAAGCTTCCTCTGTGCTGTCCAGCCCAGCCAGATAGTCCAGAACAGGACTGTGTCACGTATGAGCTCCTGTTGATGGTAGATTCTAGCTTTCTTCAACACTGCTATGGCTGATGGAAGCTGGAGTCCAATACCAGCTGGAGACAGTGGTGGGATTCAAAATTTTTCACTACCAATTCTGTGGGCGTGGCTAGGTGGATGTGTCCATGTGACTGGGTAGGTGTGGCTTTTTTTGCAGCAAAACACCCCCCCCCCCTGTTTTTTGGGCTTTCTGGGTTTCAGGGAAGCCTCCTGGCAGGGCATTTTTGCTCCTAGGAAGTTTCCCTGGGGCTCATGAAGGCAAAAAATAGAGTATGGGGGTGGGGGGGCTGTTTCCCCCTCCCTTCATTTTTTTGCCTTCCTGGGCCTCAGGGAAGCCTCCTGGGCATAGCAGTAAGACAGTGAGGGAATCCTGGCACAGCTGATCATAGGAACAGCTGATTGTTGGGAGGGAAAAAAGAGAAATACCTTCAGGAGTGACTGGGCAGGGAAGAATGCAGTCAGCGATATAGGGCATGTGCATGATGTTGCACATGCGTGATAAGGACTGACTGGGCAGGAAGGGGAGGGGTGACCAGGTTGGGGGCATGGCCAGCCAGACTTACTACCGGTTTGGTAACCCACGCCAAATCCTTGCTACTGGTTTACCTGAACCAGTGCGAAATGGCTGAATACCATCACTGGCTGGAGAGCTATAGATTTCCTGTTTGTCTTCCAAAAGCTGACACAGCAGCAATACAATAATCTGTCACAGTTTATTCTTGCAGGGCATCTGGAATCCTTTTTTCTAAAGAAAGTGCTTTTATTTATGTTTAAATATTTGTTTCAATAGCTTTACATGCATTTCGGTACCTCTGTCCCTTGCTGTGAGCTCAATAAATCTTGTCAGAAGGTAGGAATTCTCCAGGATTCATCTGGGTGCACAGGAGGACAACAAAAGGAAGTTTTCACTGTGTGAAAAAAAATCTGCTAATGGAATCTTGGACGTGGCCCAAATTAGTTCACAGTGTAATTATAAACCACAAAACCACAACAGTAAAATATCTAAACATGTTATACCATATTTACTTGATGGGAAGCTGAGGTTCCTTCCCTAAATAATTAACTGTGAACGGAATGGATGAGTTGTTTTAATTTCTGCTGAGAAGAATAGAAGGCATTGTTGAAACCACAAAGAAAGGAGCAGGAGGTCAAATGACTGCAAATTTCATTGCTAAAAAAGTTGTAAGTTATAGCTTTTTTTCTTGAACATCTAAACCTGGTGCTTCTCTCTTTTATTTCCTTCCATGTTCAATTGTCTTTTTTAATTCAACTCCACTCCACTCCACTCCGCTCAACTGAACTCAACTGAACTCAACTCAACTCATTCGCTTCCTCTTTTGTTTCTTTCACTTTCTTCCTAATACAGTCAGTCCTTCTCCCCACTGCTTCTCTGTCATGCTTTCTCTTTGCTCTTTCTGCTGGAAGAAGGGAAGATATTGTGTATCTGCAAATGAAAATGCCATGAGAGAAAACTGTGGTACAATATCTGCAGCAGGATGATCAAATAATTTTATTAATGTCATACTTTATTTGAATGGCAGTTACTTTTAGGTTAAGGCAAAGGTTCCCCTTGCACATATGTGCTTGTTGTTTCCAGCTCGAGAAGGTGGTGCTCATCTCCGTTACAAAGCCGAAGAGCCAGCGCTGTCCAAAGACAGTATCTGTGGTCATTGGCTGGCATAACTAAACACCTAAGGCACACCAAACGCCGTTACCTTCCCACCAAAGTGGTCCCTATTTTTCTACCTGTATTTTTACATGCTTTCGAACTGCTAGATTGGCAGAAGCTGGGATAAATAACGGGAGCTCACTCAGTTATGCGGCACTAGGGATTCGAACCACCGAACTGCTGACCTTTCTGATTGACAAGGTCAGCATCTTTCTTTCACTTTCTTCCCAATACAATCAGTCCTTCTCCTTACTGCTTCTCTGTCATGTTTTCTCTTTGCTCTTTCTGGGAAGATATTGTGCATCTGCAAATGAAAATTACTTTGATATGCATGAGAGAAAATTATGGCAGAATATCTGCAGAAGGATGATCAAAATTTTTTGTTAATGTCATACTTTATTTGAATGGCAGTTACTTTTAATTAATAATTATTAAATTTTAATTTTGTCCTGCTCTATATAAGAGAGAGAGAGAGATGGATATGTATGTATATAAGTATTTCATTTTATGTTTCTGGAGGAAACCTGTATAATTGGTTGTGGTGCTCCATCACTCTGTTCACATCAATCTATTCTTAGAACCTCAAGGAGGTTTTAAGAATAAGATTGGACAAATATTTGTCTGAAATGGTATAGGATCTCCTGTTTGATCAGGGGGTTGAACTAGAACTGCAAGGTCCCTTCCAATTCTGTTTTTCTATTATTTTTTGCAATACATTATTAAGTTCTACTTATCATTCTCCAGGTTTTCATGATTCTTCCGCCCCATCTCCAGAAAGCTGCAACATTAAAACCTTGTTGGAACTTTGGTGGTGCAATGAATGACTCATCTTGCTCTGGACTAACTTGCTGACATACTTACAGCAAGTAAGTCTCTAAGTTTGCTAATTAATTATTATGGGCTAAAACCTCATATGATGCTCATCATAATTTAGTTGTATTTGGCACAGACAAAGAATTTTGTGCATGGGAGATTTTTTTTTTCTTGTCTGTCCAAAAATCACAGAGCATATTTTTTATGTTAAAAAATAACTATAGTTTGCAATTCTATGTCACATTTACACAATTTGTTCCATTTATTCTGTTCCAAAGTAAGCCTTATAGAGCATTAGAATGCTAACTTGTACTATAGGCTTGTATACTGTGGCTATTGGTAGAACATTGGTCTTTTGTAAAGACCATGCCAGTTTCTGTTTATGGAAGTCTTATGGGGTAAGTTGAAGTTGAATTAATTTTCTCATGCATTCTCATTGTCTGCCACATACATTTACATTTCCAAGTATATGGTATATTTAAAGGGGAAAAAATGTTTCTTCATAAAATTTCCTTGTATGACCTATAATTTCTGACATGTAACATATAAAACCTATAATTTGAAAAGCCCTCCAGACCTACTTCTTTCTTTCTTTCTTTCTTTCTTTCTTTCTTTCTTTCTTTCTTTCTTTCTTTCTTTCTTTCTTTCTTTCTT
>BLBF01000007.1:70161007-70187334 GCA_015471245.1 Laticauda colubrina
CTTCCTTCCTTCCTTCCTTCCTTCCTTCCTTCCTTCCTTCCTTCCTTTTTTTCATACATGTTACAACTAATAAAAATTGCAAGACAAAGCATTAACATAATTAATATTCAATTGACTTTAAATCAATTAAAAATTAACAAACATGGCAAGATGCACATAGGAAAGAGGTTTGGTCTTAACTCAGTCCATTAATCACCTCCAGTATAAAACTCTGAACTTTTACAAATCTCATGAACACAATTATATCTGTATTTAATTTACCAGAGCAGGGCTACAACTATTAAAGAAAGTAATGATTGAAAACCATATTTTTAACACAATAACAGAGTTGGAAGGGACCTTGGAGGTCTTCTAGTCCAACCCACTGCTCAGACAGGAAGCCCAATACCATTTCAGACAAATGATTGTTCAATCTCTTCTTAAAAACTTCCCCTGTTGGAGCATTCACAACTTCTGGAGGCTAGCCATTCCACTGATTAGTTTTAGATTGCTTCTCTCATGGATTTGATTCTATCCATTGCTTCTTGTCCTGCCTTCAGTGCTTTGGAGAATAGGTCGACCCCTTCTTCTTTGTCCCCTTAGATATTGGAACACTGCTATCATGTCACCCCTGCTCCTTGTTTTCATTACTATAGACATATCCAATTCCAGAAACCATTTTTCATAGGTTTTAGCCTCCACTCCCCTAATTATCTTTGTTGCTTTTCTCTGCACTCTTTTTACAGTCTCAACATCTTCTTTAAGCCCCTGTCACACTGCACCAATGGATGGAAAGAGGATGTAAAACGGAGAAAAACACTTGCCATCCGTTGGTTAACGCGATGCTTCCGTTCTGTACTCACTGCCTCCATTTTGCTTCCTCTCTATCCGTCCAGCATCCGTCGACTGACATTTCATCTGCTCAGAAGGTTTTGAGCTGCTCAAAACTTTTGAGCGGAAAATGGATCCAATGCGTCAGTTCTCCATCCGCTAGGCATACGGGGGACATCCGTTCTGCATCTGTTATGCATCCGCCATATCCGCGAGGCATCTGCTGTGCATCCGCGCAACTCAATCCGCTCCAGCGGTAAACGGACGCAGGGAGGAAGCAGAACGGACGCGGAACGGACGCACAGCGTTAGTAGCACGGACGGAGAAAGGATGAAAGCGGATGAAGCACGCAAAGAAAGCATTTAAAACGGAAAAAACATTCGCAGAGGGGACCTATCTCGGATATGAAGGATGTCGAAAGGATGCCAAGAGGATGCAAAGAGACACATAGTGGAAAACCTATATTGCCTATAAAAATGGGGAGCAACTCACCTGGATCTCACTTTCAGCCCAGCAGCCCAGCTGTGCAGACCTCTGCAGCCTTCATCTGCCTCTTCCTCTTTCACAGCATCCAGTCATGTCCACCATGGATCGTAACACACTCCTTTTGGAAGACACCATCGTTCTGCAACAGTGCGAAGCCATCTACAGGCTCTGTGAACTCTACTACGGGAAGAAAAGGAGGCAGCCAAGAAGCGTCTGGGTCTGAAGATGGATCGGGAGAAGAGCAGAGTACAGACTGTACAACAAGCTGATGGTGGAGCTCAGGAACGAAGACATTCGTGCGTTCCAGAACTTCATGAGGATGCCTCCAGCCATGTTTGACAAAGATGTGCAGCAGCTGACACCCAGGTTGACCAAGGCAAACACCAACTTCCGGCACAGCCTGGACCCTGGGCTCAAGGTGGCACTCATTCTGCGCCACCTGGCCTCAGGGACCACCTACAGGAGTATGCAGTATGGCTGGAGAGTGCCACACAACACCATCAGCATTGTGATCAGAGAAGTGGTGCAGGCCATCATCGAAGAATACATGGAGGAACTCCTCCAGTGCCCCACCACTGAACAAGGCTGGAAGAAAGTTGCAGAGCAGTGGTATCAGAGGTGGAACTTCCCCACACCATTGGAGCCATAGATGGGAAGCACGTGGCCTGCAAAGCTCCAGCCAAGTTGGGGTCCACTTATTTCAACTCCAAGGGCTTCTTCAGCATCGTCCTCTTTGCCATGGTCGATGCTGACTACAAGTTCATGTACATTGATGCTTCAGGCAACGGGTCATCTTCAGATGCCCAGGTATACAACGCCAGTGACCTCAAGGAGGGGCTGGAACGCAACCTCATCATGGGCTTCCCAGATCCAGACCCCCTGCCCAACAACACACAAGATGTGCCCTACTTCATAGTGGGAGATGACGCGTTCTCCCCCAGAACCTACCTCATGAAGCCATACACTTCTAGATTCCTCACCCGTGAAGAGAGGATCTTCAACTACAGGCTGTCCAGGGCAAGGCGGGTGGTGGAGAACGCCTTTGGCATCCTGGCCAACAGCTTCCAGGTACTTCTCACCACCATGCAGCATCGCCCAGAGACCGTGAGGGGGATCGTGGAAGCTTGCTGCATCCTGCACAATCTCATGCGCACCCGCTACCCAGTCTTGCAGAACAGGCTCGTGGACCTCCAACAAGGCAATAGGGACATGGAGCCTGGGGAATGGAGGCAAGGGCGAAACCTGATAGACACTGAGGATGTGCAAGGCCCCAACAGAGCCTCACGTGAAGGGAAGAAGCAGCGCAACCTCCTGAAACACTGGTGCAACTCCCCAGCTGGAGCAGTGGAGTGGCAAGACAGGATGGTAAATGCTTAATGGATGCTTCCTTCAGCCTGTCTCATCACACGGATGAGATTGGGCCATGTATGTTGGATGGGCCTACAATGAACAGGGCATTTAATAAAGAGTTGTGTTTATGATGACATGTGTGGATTAATGATTACATTATTATTGATAATAAAGGGCCATAGGCGTGGCACCTGGGAGGGTGGACCATACAGTTCCACTGTGCTTGCACTGGAGATTTATCTATCCCACAGCTATCTTAACCCATCCCAAAGGTATCCCTGCCCATCCCACAGGTATCCCTGCCCATTCCACAGATATTAGCCATCCCAAAGGAATCCCTGCCCATCCCACAGGTATCCCTGCCCATCCCAAAGGTATCCCTGCCCATCCCACTGCTATCCTTACCCATCCCAAAGGTTTCCCTGCCCATCCCACTGCTATCCTTACCCATCCCACAAGCATGCAAAGGCTTAAACCATTTCTAAAAGTTTCCACCAAGATTTTATTGACAAAAATAAATGAAGCAAGTGTGTGAAGCAAAGATAAACTTTATTAATAACAAGCTGTAAAAGAAAAATGACCCAAGTCAAGTGTCCAAATAAAGTCTACAGGTAGCCACCCAATCTCTGGCACTCTTCTCTGTCACTCAGAGGTCTGCCCAGTCTCAGGGGTGAAGGGTCCAGGTGCTGTGGAGGTGGCTGGTGCTGGAGTGCTGGTCTGAAGCCCCACTGGGGTGCCTGGCCCTGAGAGGACAACAGGGGACGGTGTGTTGAGGAAGCTCTCAGACAGTTGGCTCAGCCCCGTGATGTTGAGAGATGTACGACGACAGATGTACTGAGGCTGGGCTTGGCTGTGGGGTGGAGGAAGGAGCAGTGTAGTGGGGCTGTCTGATCTGCAGCTGGGTGAGGACTGGCATGGGTGGCATCTGTGGCGTGGGTGGCATCAGTGACATCAATGTCGTGGGTGGCATCGGTGGCATCAGTGGAACCGGTGGCAACGGTGTCGTTCGATGACTCTGTGCCTGGACTGGGAAGGGCTGCTGCCTGTGCTGCTGGACCTCCTGGTAGCCATAGCCCTGGTAGGTGAGGGCCTGTGGAAAGCCTTGGAATGGGAGTGACATCACCTAGGGTGGAGGAGCAGACCTGGACTGGGTGGGAGCAGGTTCCTCTGGGTCTGGAGGATTGTGAAGCAGCTCGGTGATCCGGTCCTTCACCACCTGGTACTGGGGTTCTGCCATGTCCGTGAGGGTCTGGTTTACATAGGTGAGGAAGGGCTTGCGGTTGGAGGATGAGGAGTGAGTGTGGACCAGCTGAGAGAGGATATCTATGCTGCTCCTGATGGTGTCTCTTATCTCCAGCAGGACAGTGTGGCTCTGCCCCTCCTGTCTGGCTCTCTGCCTTTCTGTGGAGGTGGAGCTTGGGGTGGATGCAGGTAGGGCTGTGGTGGAAGTGCCATCTTATTTCTCCCACTGCACCAGGGAATCCTCCACGCGCTCCGCCATGGTTAAAACAACTGTCCGCGGGTTCTCCGTCGTGGCACGCTCCACAGAAACCTGCCTGGAGACAGGAGCTGACTCTCGGCCCGAAGAGGACTGGCTCTCAGCAGGCTGCCGGAGAGAGAGGGTCATGAGAGGGGCTTCTGGTGCTCCTCGGTGGAGGACCTCACCCTCCAGGAACCTGCACCTGGCCATGACATAGGTCTCTCTGTCCGTCAGCTTAACCGTGGCCTGGCCTGATTTCTTGAGATGCAGCTTCCCGTACCAGGTGTGCATGTGCTTCCACCAGCCGAGGAGCACATCCGATGTGTAGCCCAAGCTCCCCGCCTTCTCTCTCCAAGCAGCTTGCTTCCTTTTGGTGTCCCTGTAGAGCTGGTGTCCCTTCCGCCACAGATAGTCATTCTCTCTCAGCCACTCCAGCACCTCATCCTTTTGTTCCTCCTCAATGGAGTATTGCCTCCTCTCCCTATCACATGTCTGCCTCTTCTTCCCTCTGGCAGGGCCATATGGGCCCTCATCAGAGGGGCTTCGAGGTTGTAGGGGCTGCTCCTCCACACCACCAGCAGCAGCAGGAACAGCAGGATCATAATCATCATCATCATCATCATCATCAGCAGCAGCAGCAGCAGCACCAGCACCAGCAGCAGCACCAGCACCAGCACCAGCAGGATCATCATCATCATCATCAGCAGCAGCAGCAGCAGCAGCGCCAGCAGCAGCACAAGCTGGACCAGGATCAGCAGCAGCAGAGTAAGTACCAGGAGCCCCTGCAGGACCAGGAGCACGAGCAGGACCAGGAGCAGAAGCAGGACCAGCAGGACCAGCAGGACAAGCAGGATGAGCAAGACCAGGAGCACGAGCAGTATGAGCAGTACGAGCAAGTCCAGGAGCACGAGCAGGACGAACAGGACCAGCAGGATGAGGAGCAGCTTCAGCAGAGGAAGCACCAGCAGAAGCACCACCGCCAGGAGCAGCATCAGCAGAGTAAGCACCAGCAGAAGCACCACCAGCAGAAGCAGTATCAGCAGAGTAAGCACGAGCAGAAGCACCAGCGCCATAAGCAGCAGCATCAGTTCCTCCAGAAGCAGAAGCAGCAGAAGCCCCAGCCTCAGAAGAGCGAGCCCGTGCTGCAGAAGCCCCAGCAGAAGCAGAGTGAGGGCCAGGGGGTGGGAGGGTGGCCCTGTCCCTCTTGCCAGGGCTGGCAGCAGATTTCTCTTTTTTCCCATGGTTGTAGGGTTGCTGACTGGCAGGGAGGCTGGCAGGGAGGCTGGCAGGCAGGCAGGCAGGCACCAAGGCTGGCAGGCAGGCAGGCACCAAGGCTTGCAGGCACCAAGGCTTGCAGGAAGGCAGGCACCAAGGCTGGCAGGCAGGCATGCACCAAGGCTGGCAGACAGCAAGGCTGGCAGGGAGGCTGGCAGGCAGGCAGGCAGCAAGGCAGGCAGGCAGGCATGCAGGCAGGGCAGGCTGGCAAGGCACTCGATGTGTCTGGATGCAGGTCTTTCCTCTGAATGGTGACCTGCTTCTGAGCTGCTTCCCTTTATATCCGCGGGGCTGACGCAATAAATCCCCCCTGCACGCGCAGTGAACGCTCTGCATTCGCTAGGCATCCGCTGTGCATCCACTAGGCTTCCGCTCTGCATCCGCTTCATCTACTCGGCATCCGCTGTGCATCCGCTTCATCCGCTCGGCGTCCGCTGTGCATCCTCTGTATCCGTTCCGCACCCGCTTTGCTGTGGTCCCCCAGAAGCCTTGCGGATGTGCCATCCACTTCCATCCGCTTCCATCCGCTAGGCTTCCCTGGAGCATCCGTTTTCCATCTGCTCTGTGTCCTCCCCCCATCCGTTCCTTTCCGTGTTTTCCGCTCTGGTTATGCAAATTTTTGCCCCTTTTGAGAGCGGATAACAACAGATGGAACATTTTTCTCGTCGACTGTGTCCTTTTTACAAACGTTTTGCATCCGTTGGACAGTGTGACAGGGCCTTTACATTGTGGTGACCTGGATGCAGTATTCCAAGCGTAGTCTTTCCAAGGCATTATAACCATTCAAAATAGCGTGATGTTTTAACTTGATATAACCTACAGGTTATCCATTTACATTATCTCTGTAGAAAATATATAGATCATTGCAAACTCATTATTTCTTAATTGGATATATTGTGGATAGCAGGAAGAAGGGGAACCATGGTTATTTTGCACTCTAGTGCAGAATTCTGGGAATTAAAGTTCATATGTCTTAAAAGTTGCCAAGGTTGGAGACCCCTGCACTAGTGAGTTATAGTGCTGTCATCATATTCTCAATTTTTTTTTACTAAGAATGAAACTAAGCAACACTGAAGTTCAAGCTGTTTAATTTCATCCCATATCTCGTTTCTTTGTTTAATGTATACTTATATGTATGAACAGAGGAAGACTGCAACTTAATAATGAACAATGCAGCTTGCCTTTTGAAATATTCAGCTTTAGTAAACAAAAGGGCTTTAAATTGGCTCTGGTTCAGGCAGCAAACAATAAACCAGCATTATGATTTTGGCAGATCCAAAGCATTTGAGAACAGCTTTCTCTTAAGTTCTCAAATTGTGCCTATCAACCGTTTGTATGCTATTATCTGGCATACAATACAGTTGCTTTCAGACAGTATTGGGTTAACAATCCATATGATAAAACAAGCAGCACCACTGTTGCTTTTGCTAATCATGGTTGATGTCAAATTATCTACTTTGTCTTCAATGCAGAACCAAACGGTTTCCATATGCATGCAAAATCCCTACACAAATCCCCAAAGTAAGATGCCTCAAAGGATTTTAATTTCCAGATAATAGAACATAGCACATTAACTACTAATGTATTAGTACATTAAGTTGGCAAGTCCTACATCCTAATGACTGTGAAAGTGGTAGGTTTGGAAAACTTAAGTGTTTCCAGCAGCATATATATCAATTGAACTTGGCAAAGAATTGTTTTTTCTTTTTAATGTTTTGTTTGATACAAAAATAAAGGCATGAATTAAACTATATATTAAAGAAAGCGGGGAAGGAACAGGAATTTAAATAATTGCTTGTATTCTTCTATTGATTCAGGGTAAGATGTCTGTAAAAGGGTGGCTTTTAAAAGATAAATAATAAACAGCAAATAACCCCAGTATATCCACTGGAGAACTGCTGAAACCATCTGAAACATATTGTAAGGGTCCCAGAGGGGAAGATGTGATAAGCAATAATTAGTAGAAAATAATGTTTGGATAAAATCAGTCCTGACTTGGAAGTTACATCCTGATACAATGCAGGGGTTTCAAAAGAGATGGAAATCACCCCAAAATTTGAGTGTCAGAGTGAATAAATATTAACTTTATTGTGTTGAAAAGCTAAATATTAGCTTCTTTGTAAAACTGTTTATTTATACCCAATTTGATTATAACTTGTCCTCTTTTCAGTCTGATTTTGTTTAAATTAAAAACGTTCAGAAAAAAATAATGAGTATTTGTTAAATATTTGCTTTATTAGATTTGGTGTTCTGCCAAAGCCAAAAATTCAGTGGTTCATATCAGTGAAGGGATTCAATTTTTTTTACTATTGGTTCTGTGGCATGGTGGGTGTAGCTTGGTGGGTATGGCATGGTGGGTGTAGCTTGGTGGGTGTGGCAGGGGAAGGATACTGTACCATTCCCACCCTGCTCACCTGCTTTCCAGCTCTGCTATGCAGGGCAACAAAAGAAGACTCAGCCCATTAGCTGGGACTCGGGGGGCGGAAAATAGATGTGGGTGGAGCCAGTCAGAGGTAGTATTTGAGGGTTCTCCGAACTACTCAAAATTTCCACTACCAGTTCTCTAGAACTGGTCAGAACCTGCTGAATAACACTTCTGGTTCAAATAGATCGATGTAGATCAATACATGATAAAACATCTACAGTAAATGTATAAAAACAATCATACAATAAAAGGTCATTCTGATGGGGCCAGTTCATTTCCCCAACAGACTTTGTAGAAAAACTGGAAGATCACTCTGAATGTTCGGCGCAAGCTGTTCTAAATTTTAAGCACATCCAGCAAAACAGAATGAGATAAAAATAGCTTGTTTATATGATTGTGTAATTTCTTATCCAAAAATCAAATAATAATCTAACATAAAATCATACCCCTCTTCAATTGATATGTTTGAGAGACAGTGATAACATGCCTTGAAGAGGTAATCACTCCTATTCATACTCAAAATATTCATCACACTGATTCATCTATACTCGTCTTAAAAAATAATGTGCTATGCCTACATAAGTCGGTGCATTTTACAAAATAAAACAAAGTGTTGGTATTGTGTGTTTTAATTGCTGTTTTTCATCAGTTGGGAGTTTTGAATTCTACTTTTCAAAATACTTTTCCAAGGAACTTTTTTGGTAAAATGAGAAAATAATCAAACCTCAAATAAAACACTATCAAAAGTTAAGAAGTCATCAGCTAACCTGAGTACGTAACCTAAAACAGGGCTATCTTCCTCCCTCTCCATCCTTCCCTGTCTTTTACTTCTGAGAATGGTGGGAGCCAGGCAATCTAGACATCTCCCACCACATTTGTTATTCTACATCTAATGATAGAATTAGGCAAAGGAAGACGCCTTTCCCAGGTGGTACTATGAATAATTAAACTTAAGGCCAAGATTTTATTTGTTAATGATTTTATCTGTGTGTTTGTATGATTGATGATTTTAATGTTTTTTTTAAAATACTTCAATGCTTTTAAGTTATAAGCCATCCAGAGTTGTAGCATACAAGATGGAAGGCCAATACATTTCATAAATACAATAAATAAATAAGTATCGGTGTAAAAAAAATACAAGAGTAAAAGTAGATCTTATGAAGATCAGGTAAAAGCAGAAGAAAATCCATTCTATTTATTATTGCCAAGACTTTATAAAGCCATGGAAAGCACCCAGGAAGTAAAGTTATAATGAATAAGGTAAGATTCTGGTTAAACAGTGAATGTAGAAATCAATGAATTACTGGGGGGAGTTTGTTTAGATAACTTGAGCTGTAATGCAATATTTTACCTTCCCACAAATAATTATGTACTTATTAACTAAGGTGATCTGCTTAAGTGAATAACTCCAAAATCTGATTGTGTATATCTGTGAAAAGAAAAGGAGCTAAGAATGTATGGCTCAAAGCAAACAATCAGAGCTGCTTCATAGGGCCCTTAAAAAAAAGTTGGTACTTAGCATTAAACTAAACCATTTGGATAAAGATCTTGGCCAATGGCAATTTAAACCGTTAAAAATTTATCGCTCTAGTACTTCTGCCAGAGTCCAGTGATGGAAGGAGCCTTGTAAAGTCTTAATCTCCCTTTCTTCATGGGAAGACAATGTAATTCTATAGAAAGGAAGGTTAAGGAGCTGATCTCCCCACAGTAGGGATCCAAAAAAGCAATCAAGCTCTACTAGCAGGGAGTAGATTCCATCACAACTCGGTGGGGAACGTCTTTTCTCTTCCTCTGCAGGTACCTTCAAAAGAGAAGATTCTTGGGACTTGTGGCTTAATTTCTCTGGTTACCAATGCTAATCACACATGTCTAATTACTGTCTTTCTTTCTTTTTCCCAGACTGTCAGTCTTCTGTCTTTTAGCTCTTTCCATTCAAAAGACAATATAAATACAAAGGCTGTGGAAGCTGGCTAGACATCTGATGGACCTTTGAATCTTCTGGATGTACTTTCCCTCTCCTTTTCTCCACCTCTCTATTCACCCCACATTTTTCAAATATTCATCTGGCATACTTTCCCAGGAACCATTATATGATTGGGACATTCTCTTCCTCTTCATTTCACTTAATTGATTAAATATCTTAGCAACTGGTTGGAGTTGGGAATCATGTTCTTCACAACTCAAGTATGACAAAGATTTGGTAAACACATTCCCATCCTTACTTTTGGATTGGTCACATGCAATTTTTTTCCCCACATTTACTCCCTCAAGGTTCAACAGAGGGCCATCTTGAGAGACACAGTAGTAAAAGAATGTTTATATTCTATTTTCTGTTTTTAGGACTTCAGCATTCAATAAAGTATGTGTAAACATGGACAAAGCATGTTTTTATGGCATGGAATTCTGTGAGATTTAAGCAATGTAATTAAATTGTGGCTGCTGTTGCTGTTCAATGTATATCTCACCTTTCTTGCCAGAGGTAATGTATGCTGTTTACGTGGAATTGGAATTAGATGAATTTTAAAACTAGAGCTAAAAGGCAGATGGATGACAGTCTGGGAAAAACAAAGTGAAATGGAGAATAAGGTGAGGAATTTATAGATTCATCATTATTTACACGCTTCTCAGAACAAAGCCTTATTTTTTTATGTTTAGAGAAAGCACAAGTAAATATTCTTACACTCATTCAACCTTCTAAATGTTGAAAAATCTGGAGATCAGAACAACCACAGAAGAATGAATATGTACATATACACATGTACATGTCCTGTAAGAGTTAGCTCCAAGGATGCAAACTAAACCAAGGATGCCAATTAATTAGCCTGAAAATACCAGATAGATACCAAATAGCAGAAATCTTATAAAAAGATTTCCATGTTGTAATTTGTAATTATATCACATTTTGCATATCTAGCCCTCCAAGAATAAGAGGAGAAAAGAATGAATGGTTGAAAGATGCAGTTTTTCTCTATTATCAACAGGATTGCTTGGGCATCATGTTCAGCTCCGAACACACTTCCTAAACAATCCATTGGTTATCTATCAATCCTTATTATTACATACCTGGTTATTAGGGAAAGGGTAGTGAAGTTAAAGAGAACATATCAATGTTCTTCTAGTACAGAATTCATATAATACATATATTTCCTTCAGAAAAGGCTCAGAGACTCCGTGCTCCTCAGTTATTGATTTTTGACCTTCTTAATGTGATTGTATGTTGCTAGAACCAGCAACAAAAAGTTTTGATTTTGTTAGTGATTTAGGAATGATGGCCTTTTTTCATGCAATAGATCACAGATGTCAAACTCGCTGTGTTATGTTGCATCACATGATGTTTTGTGACGTTTTCCCCGTTCGCGGAGCAGGGGTGGGTGCAGCTTGCAATTGATGCATCCGGCCCATGGCTCTCCAGGTTGACACCCCTGCAACAGATGAAGAATTGATTTAGAAACAAAATTGTTATTTATTGATTATTGATTTAGAAACAAAAGAAAACATACACTGACAGTAAAATAACTTTTCATTTTTCATAAATATAGTGGTGAGAAGGACAGTGATATTAGAAGGGGGGCAGTATTAAATAATACAAAATTATATTAAAATTGTACTTTTGGAATTTATTATTTAGAAATAAAACACAGTGGGAGACCGAACAGAATTGTATGACTCTATCCCTATGGCCATAGAAATAAAACTTCTATGGATGTCATCTAGTCATCATCATCATCATTCTAGCTATTG
Source organism: Laticauda colubrina (assembly GCA_015471245.1). Classification (NCBI taxonomy): domain Eukaryota; kingdom Metazoa; phylum Chordata; class Lepidosauria; order Squamata; family Elapidae; genus Laticauda; species Laticauda colubrina. Next base: position 70,172,575 of record BLBF01000007.1, read on the forward strand.
TCTATCCACTGCAGGTTGAAGGCAACTTCCACATGTTTCCAACTGATATAGTCCTGAGCTTTCTTTTGCCAATTGGGCCTGCAATACTTGCTGATGTCATTGATCCAATTTTTTTTAGATCTCTTTCCTAGATGCTTTTTATCAAGTAGGATACATTCTATGACTGCCTTGGTGCACTTGCCATCAGTTCTTCTTCTAGTTGAGCATCTATTTTCATTGTTTGAATATTGACCATTCCTATCTCCAAAGTCCAAAGACAGCCTGATTTGATCCAGTGATTCTTAGCACCCTCTGCCTTCGGGCAGGTCTTCCTGCTGCCATGGGTAGTTGTCCTAGGGGAATGAGGACTGTTTTTGGCTTTGTTGTTTTGGTTCGCCGGCAGCCCGTGCAAATGGCAGCGGAATCAGACAGTGGGGAAGAATGAGGACTAGTCGGGGAGTCTGGAGACAACTCAGATGACTGTCCTGCATCCGATGCCGAGATGGGGCCAGGACCATCTGGGAGTGGTGTGCTGAATCCGGAGCTTCTGGAGTCTGGCAACGTCAAGGCAGAGGAACAAGGGAGCCTGTTCCCAGTGTGCGTGTGCGCAGAGCTGCTAGAAGGCAAGAGCAGCTGAAACAAATGGGGCAACTCAGGAGTAAGGCTGGGAGGTGAATGTACCTTCTATAAGGTATAAAGAACAGGCAAAGGTGAAGAAACCTTTGTAGGAAGCAAAATCATTTGTTCTGTTCGGATTAATCCTTGAAGCTCTGTGTGGACTTTGTTCTTTGGTTGGTTTTTTATAATTTATTTGGCACTTTAGTTATTGGCAGTACTTCAAAGGAGAGAAAGGTGGGTGCTTATCTTGAGGGACTGTTTGGGACTCATTATAGGCTGGGAATGAACATAATACCCAGCGTTGAAATAAAACAAGAGTTGTTTTAACTAAGCATATGCTTAATTACAGTCTCAGAAGCTTTGGTCAGAACAGTTGTATATTGACATTTGGAAGGAATATACCATAATCTGTCAATGCTAGTTCAATGTGGATCACCTAGCTTTGGTCACATTTTAGAAGTCTGAGTAATAAAAATAATAATTCTTTGCAGTGCAAATTCCTCATATTTTTTAGAAAAAATATATTTATTAATCATCTCCATTAACTGTGTGAACTATACTCCTTTCAGATCTGCTGTTTGGGGGGTGGATTGGTGGAAACAGCAACATAGGACTTGTCTGAAAAAGGGATAGAGATTTCAAAGAACTCATTTCAGCTCTAAGAAGTATAAACCTTCCAACAATATGGAACAAAACTTTTCTTATTAGTCAACCTAATCAGAATGTGCTATCATATCAAGTGCCGACTGAAACTGACCAGCTTTAGCTATGACCTCATGACTGATAAGCTTTGCAGCTGAGTGTCTTTCAGTCTGTGAGGTAGCCCCAAAGAAAGATAAGTTTCTGTCTTTGAAGGTTTGCCTTTTGCATATGAGTTTACTAGCTCATTTTTTTTTTTTTTTTTTGCTGTTAGAGGGGAAGCCAGGACCATAGGCATAGTCTCAACCTGCTCAATTAAATTTTCCAGTGAATGTGCCATAAACAGAACATGCAATAAATGTAGCTGTTCTGGTTGAACTGTGGACAGGCCTCCCCATAAATGCAAGGAGGCACTCAACAATTTCTAAACAAATAGAAGAAAAACTGCTTTTGTGGATAAGCAGCCTTCTGACCTGCAGTATGAAAGCCCTCCAAATGATGTAAACACAACAAATAAAAAGAAAAGGCAAATATAAAATAAACAGTGGGGGAGATGATGATTCTGAAAATTGTGTTAAACAAAGGAGCAAGCAAGTTTTCTCAGCCATCTTTTTGCCTCAGAGGACAATGGGGGAGCAAGGGAGTCATGTCATAGCACTGTTACTGAAGTGTGTGGAAGTTTTAGCCTTTTTGAATTGGGAAAGGGTAACTTTTTCCAACAAACCAGCTATGTTAAGTGTATTACAGCAGAAGTGATTTTTTACTCCTCAAACTGAAACAACAATGTGAAAAATTGCACGTCCCTTGATCAACAGAGTTGTAAAAATGGAGTTGAGGGATCAAGGTTACTTACCTTGGATTTAAAACTACAAGAAATGCATTGAAGTTCATATTGAAAACAATCACAAGATTTTTTTTTTTTTAAATCTGGATTCTGCTTTGGTACTCCTCTCTAAGTTATGTAAGGAGCCCTAATTTCCATCTAACACAATTTCTATTTTGTTTAGATTATTTTTTTATTTACTAGGCCTCATTCTGTCCATTACTGAAACCAGGCATGTATGAACAACATATTGATGGTATTGAGCTCATTTATTTTGTGTAGATGTTAAATATTATGGAAGGTAAGATGGAACCTCATATAACCATGGGACAAAGTTCATTTAAGATCCACCTTCTGGAGATGGCTATCCAGTATGAGTAGAACTATCACAAACTTTGGCTGTACAAACAGGCAATATATTTAAAGGGTAATAAGATCAATGATATCAATAGTTCTAAAAAGTCAAGGAAAAAAAGAATGATTTACATTTCTCCTATTTCTCCTTCTCTCAGTGAAGGTCATTTCATTGGACAATCAAAGTTCAGTGGCTAAACCAGAATGAAATAATTCTACAGATTATGTAGATGTTGATGGAAATATTGGTGATTACAATCATGCTGTCTCTATGCATATAGACCTATATTTGAGTATAAATTGACACCAAGAGATCTAAAGCCCATGTAACACTGCACCAACGGATGGAAAGAGGATGTAAAACGGAGAGAAACACTTGCCATCCGTTGGTTAACGCGATGCATCCATGCTGTACTCACTGCCTCCGTTTTTCTTCCTCTCTATCCATCCAGCATCCGTCGACTGAGGTTCCATCCACTCAAAAAGTTTTGAGCTGCTCAAAACTTTCTGAGCGGAAAATGTATCCAACGCGTCCATTCTGCATCCGCAACGCATATGGGGAACATCCGTTCTGCATCCGTCGTCATCCGTTATGCGTCCGCTACATCCGCTAGGCATCCACTGCGCATCCGCGCAACTCAAATCCACTCCAGCAGAAAGCGGACACAAGGAGGAAGTGGAACAGACGTGGAACGGACACGCAGCGTTAGTAGCACAGACGGAGAAAGGATGAAAGCAGATGCAGCTCGCAAAGAAAGCATTTAAAACGGAAAAAACGCTCGCAGAGGGGACCTATCTCGGATATTAAGGATGTCGAGAGGATGCCTAGAGGATGCAAAAGGATACATGGGGGAAAACCTATATTGCCTATAAAAAGGGGGAGCAACTCACCTTCAGATCTCACTTTCAGACCAGCAGCCCTGCTGTGCAGACCTCTGCAGCCTTCATCTGCCTCTTGCTCTTCCACAGCATCCAGTCATGTCCACCATGGATCGTAACACAGTCCTTTTGATAGCCACCATCGTTCTGCAACAGTGCGAAGCCATCTACAGGCTCTTTCAACTGTTCTACGGGAAGAAAAAGAGGTGGCCAAGAAGCGTCTGGGTCCGAAGATGGATCGGGACAAGAACAGAGTACGGACTGTACAACAAGCTGATGGTGGAGCTGAGGAACAAAGACCCTCGTGCATTCGAGAACTTCATGAGGATGCCTCCAGCCATGTTTGACGAAGTTGTGGAGCGGCTGACACCCAGCTTGACCAAGCAGAGCACCAACTTCCGGCCCAGCCTGGACCCTGGGCTCAAGGTGGCACTGACTCTGCGCCACCTAGCCTCAGGGACCACCTACAGGAGCATGCAGTATGGCTGGAGGGTGCCACACAACACCATCAGAATTGTGGTCAGAGAAGTGGTGCAGGCCATCATCGAAGAATACCTGGAGGAGCTCCTCCAGTGCCCCTCCACTGAAGAAGGATGGAAGAAAGTTGCAGAGCAGTGGTATCAGAAGTGGAACTTCCCCCACACCGTTGGAGCCATAGATGGGAAGCACGTGGCCTGCAAAGCTCCAGCCAAGTTGGGGTCCACTTATTTCAACTCCAAGGGCTTCTTCAGCATCATCCTCTTCGCCATGGTTGATACTGTTCATGTACATTGATGCTTCAGGCAACGGGTCATCTTCAGATGCCCAGGTATACAACGCCAGTGACCTCAAGGAGGGGCTGGAAGGCAACCTCATCATGGGCTTACCAGATCCAGACCCCCTGCCCAAAAACACACAAGATGTGCCCTACTTCATAGTGGGAGATGACACCTTCTCCCTCAGAATCTACCTCATGAAGCCCTACACTTCAAGACGCCTCACCCGTGAAGAGAGGATCTTCAACTACAGGCTGTCCAGGGCAAGGTGGGTGGTGGAGAAAGCCTTTGGCATCCTGGCCAACAGGTTCCAGGTACTTCTCACCACCATGCAGCATCACTCAGAGACCGTGATGGAAGCTTGCTGCATCCTGCACAATCTCATGCGCACCCGCTACCCAGTCTTGCAGAACAGGCTCGTGGACCTCCATCAAGGCAATGGGGACATGGAGCCTGGGGAATGGAGGCAAGGGCGAAACCTGACAGACACTGAGGATGTGCAAGGCCCCAACAGAGCCTCACGTGAAGGGAAGAAGCAGCGCAACCTCCTGAAACACTGGTGCTACTCCCCAGCTGGAGCAGTGGAGTGGCAAGGCAGGATGATAGATGATTAATGGATGCTGAGAGCTCCTTCCTGTGATGTTCAGCCCCAGTACCGATGACAGATGTACTGAGGCCGGGCTTGGCTGTGGGGTGGAGGAAGGAGCAGTGTAGTGGGGCTGTCTGGTCTGCAGCTGGGTGAGGACTGGCGTGGGTGGCATCGGTGGCGTGGGTGGCATCGGTGGCGTCGGTGGCATCGGTGGCAGCAGTCGCGTGGGTGGCATCGGTGGCATCAGTGGAACCAGTGGCAATGATGTCGTCCAATGAACCTGTGCCTGGACTGGGAAGGGCTGCTGCCTGTGCTGCTGGACCTCCTGGTAGCTGTAACCCTGGTAGGTGAGGGCCTGTGGAAAGCCTTGGAATGGGAGTGACATCACCTGGGGTGGAGGAGCAGACCTGGACTGGGTGGGAGTAGGTTCACCTGGATCTGGAGGGTTGTGAAGCAGCTCGGTGATCCGGTCCTTCACCACCTGGTACTGGGGTTCTGCCATATCTGTGAGGGTCTGGTTCACATAGGTGAGGAAGGGCTTGCGGTTGGAGGATGAGGAATCGGTGTGTACCAGCTGAGAGAGGATATCTATGCTGCTCCTGATGGTGTCTCTTATCTCCAGCAGGAAAGTGTGGCTTTGTCCCTCCTGTCTGGCTCTCTGCCTTTCTGTGGAGGTGGAGCTGGGGGTGGATGAGGGTTGGACTGTGGTGGAAGTGCCGTCTCCTTTCTCCCACTGCGTCAGGGTGTCCTCCACGCACTCCGCCACAGTTAGAGCAGCTGTGGGGGGGTTCTCCACCGTGGGACGCTCCACAGAAACCTGCCTGGAGACAGGAGCTGACTCTTGGCCGGAAGAGGACTGGCTCTCAGCAGGCTGCCTGAGAGAGAGGGTTGTGAGAGGGGCTGCTCCTCGGTGGCGGATCTCACCCTCCAGGAAGCTGCACTTGGCCATGACGTAGGTCTCCCTGTCCGTCAGCTTGACCGTGGCCTGGCCTGATTTCTTGAGATGCAGATTCCCGTACCAGGTGTGCATGTGCTTCCACCAGCCGAGGAGCACATCCGATGTGTAGCCCAGGCTCTCTGCCTTCTCTCTCCAAGCAGCCTGCTTTCTTTTGGTGTCCCTATAGAGCGTGTGTCCCTTCCACCATAGATACTCATTCTCTCTCAGCCACTCCAGCACATCATCCTCATGTTCCTCCTCGAGGTTGTATTGCCTCCTTTCCCGTTCTCGCGTCTGCCTCTTCCTTCCTTTGGCAGGACCACATGGGCCCTCATCAGAGGGGCTTCCAGGTTGTAGGGGCTGCTCCTCCACACCACCACCAGCAGCAGCACCAGCAGGACCAGCAGCAGCAGCACCAGCACCAGCAGCACCAGCAGGACCAGGATCAGCAGCAGCAGAGTAAGCACCAGCAGTGCCAGCAGGACCAGGAGCACCAGCAGGACCAGGAGCACCAGCAGGACCAGGAGCACCAGCAGGACCAGCAGGATGAGGTGCAGCTTCAGCAGAGTAAGCACCAGCAGAAGCACCACCACCAGAAGCAGCATCAGCAGAGTAAGCACCAGCAGAAGCACCACCGCCAGAAGCAGCATCAGCAGAGTAATCACGAGCAGAAGCACCACCACCATAAGCAGCATCATCAGCTCCTCCAGAAGCAGAAGCAGCAGAAGCCCCAGCTCCAGAAGAGCGAGCCCCTGCTGCAGAAGCCCCAGAAGAAGCAGAGTGAGGGCCAGGGGGTGGGAGGGTGGCCCTGTCCCTCTTGCCAGGGCTGGCAGCAGATTTCTCTTCTTCCCCATGGTTGTAGGGTTGCTGACTGGCAGGGAGGCTGGCAGGGAGGCTGGCAGGCAGGCAGGCAGGCACCAAGGCTTGCAGGCACCAAGGCTTGCAGGAAGGCAGGCACCAAGGCTGGCAGGCAGGCATGCACCAAGGCTGGCAGACAGCAAGGCTGGCAGGGAGGCTGGCAGGCAGGCAGGCAGCAAGGCATGCAGGCAGGCATGCAGGCAGGGCAGGCTGGCAAGGATGCTCTGCATCCGCTTCCTCCGCTAGGCTTCCGCTCTGCATCCGCTTCATCTGCTCGGCATCCGCTCTGCATCCGCTCTTTCCGTTCTGCGTCCACTTTGCTGCGCTCCCCTGGAAGCCTTGCGGATGTGCCATCCACTCTCATCCGCTTCCATCCGCTAGGCTTCCGTGGAGCATCCGCTTTCCATCCGCCCCGCGTCCTCCCCCCGTCCATTCCTTTCCTTGTTGTCCACTCTGGTTATGCAAATTTTTGCCCCTTTTGAGAGCGGATAACAACAGATGGAACATTTTTCTCGTCCGCTGTGTCCTTTTTACAAACGTTTGCATCCGTCGGCCAGTGTGACAGAGCCTTAATATTATTAGCACAAGTATTTTGCTTAATATGCTTACTATATTAAGAGGGGCAAATATTCCTATTGTTTCATCTAATTTTCTGAGAAAAGAATACTTAACCGAGGAAGGCCTTATAAGCAGTATTAGGAAGCATTTGCACGTTTCCGGAAAACAGTTGTCCCAGTTTAATTTTTAAAAGTATAATTTTAAAAAAAAAATAGAAAAAGTCAACTATGTTGCTTACATTGGAGAAAGCAGAAGCCTGTGTCTTCAGATCATTCCACAGTAGATGTGTCTTTGAACTAAGTAAACCAAACAGATATTTCTACACTAATTGGCTTTTGCTGTATAAATAGATTACACTTGGAAAAGCGTTCACTGTTGGCATGCTGACATTGAAAAAGAATTTATGTTCCTTATTAAAAGAACAATTTTTGGCAACCCAATAGTATTCAGTTTTAATATGAGACTTCACACAATTAGGACTGATATCAAGTTTTTACTTTTTAATGACTTGATTATGTTCAATAAAGGATAAGAAAAAAAAACTGTTGTTGAACATCTGTGCTGTGGGAATGGAAATGATATGTTAAAAATGCAAAAGGATAACCTGTCCTTCTTATCTCAAGGATTCAGACTGATTTAGCTGTTCAGTTCTGATCTTGAAACAGCACTCATGATCCCTAAGAAGGCAGTATCATTTTGTCAGAAAGGCATATTAATTAAGGTAGGCTAGTCTACATTTTCACATAAAGTTACAGTCCATTTTCTGAGATAGATAGTATTGAATTCAGACTTTTTCTGAATTGGTTTAATAGATTTATTTTAAATACTGGATTGAGTAACCCTTGCTTTATGATCATTCTTCTCCAACCTATTCCCAGAAACACTATCAACCAATTTTCACATATTTTTTTTTTCATGATTTAAAAAAGAGGTTTTAAAAATTAAACTGCACTTCAAAGTCTAAGCTTTAAATCTTGCACTGCAGTGGAAGAAGAATGGCTCACTGAGAAAGGAACCTAGCTTTGGAGCACTATTATTCCATTTTCTATTTTTTAACATTGTCAGATTGTAACAGTGGGTTGAATTGTGAAAGAAAAGTCAATAAAGCTATGGATCCATTCCTATGGATGTGAAGGATATTTTCTCTTTGTGAACACTGATTGGGAAATTCTGGGAGTTGAAATTCATATACTTTAAAGTTGCCAAAGTTGGGAAACCTTTTGTTAGATATTATAACCCAAAGCCACATTTAATCCGGCAAAGGGATCTGTGAAATCAAATGGTGTAACTAAAGAAATTATAAATTCAAGTGGATATTTGTGTCTCATTAATGTGGATTTGACTAGATCAAAAGATGGCAAATACCTGTGTAGATATATGCAGCACATGATTTTGATCTTGGCTGGAAGAAGTCCAGTGTGATTGACTATTCAGATCTTTTTGACTTACTGACCATAAAAGGAGAGTAAAGTGTGTGTAGAATTTATTCTGTGCCCTGTCTTTATTAATGTGTCTGCTCTGTGTCTAAGGGATGGCTAATCTGAAGTTAATTTCTTTTGCCTTTCTTCTCAGAAATCCATATACAAAGCATGTGATTCTTGACTCTTCCTGGCAGGATGTGGTTAGCTAGGTGCTAGACTGCCAGTCCCTATCATATATTCCCTGTAAATAAATCTTTCTGTGTTATAGTTATAAAACCTGTTTCACTGCACAGAGCAGATTTCTTCATCTCAGGAATGCTCACAAATATATACTCACAAAGAGAAAACATTTCAACCTCCAATAAGATTATGCATTCATTGATTCTACATTTCCTAGATAGCACTCATATTGCATCAGATATGCTGGGAACATTTATCTTTCTTTGGTTTTGAGATACAAACATCTTCCAGTGTAAATTGGGACATCTGTTAGTTGCTTTGTTTTCATAAGGTTACAGTTCTCATTATAAATGCTGATCTTTCGACATGACTATGGGATTGAAGCCAATGTATGGACAAAACAGGAGAGTGAATATACTGTATTTCCAAGCTAAATAATATTTGCTTAAGTGGAGGTGGGAAAACATGCCACAATATAACAGGGGACTGTTTTGCATTAGATACCTCATTTGCTTTTCTATTTACAGAAGTTCTTTTTATTGTTTTAAATTATAAGGATTCTCTGTACAACAAAATGGTTGTTTCCAAGTTTATAATTGGAAAGATTAAGGCACTTAAAAAGCCCAGTCTTAGTTTGCAGGGATTAAAAAAAATAGCTGTGTGTTTAGTTTCTAAATTAAAAACTAACGAATAAAATTGGCACACATTTTTGCGTGACCTTTGTCATTTGGAGGATTAATGAAATATGATTTCCTCTGGAGATACAGCTAACAATATTCACAGAATTTACTCCTAGTATGGTTCCTAGAATTGCTTTGTGCTCTAAAACAGAAACAGACACAGGAAAAAAGATAAGTGGAACTCTGCTGCAACTCCAGGATTATTGGGGTCAAAGATTTGCAAAAGATTAAAGTGATTTAAAAGCCATGCATTCCTCAATTGGCCCTATAAAGTAGAAAATTTTACCTAATCTGGACCTTCATGACTTTTGAGAGATTTTCTAGTTACAGCAGATCAAAAAAGTGGGAATTATACTGAAAAAAATACCACGGGAATTGTAAAATAATGATTAGCAACTATTCACTCCCAAGACAAGCCCAGATGCTAGTAAATAATTCACATGTGTAGGTGTGATGACTATTTCAATAGTATATGATAACCTTTCACAATTATCTGGAGTTTATTTTCCTGGTTCCAAGATCACCACAGATGGGGACTGCAGTCAAGAAACTAAAGGACACTTGCTCCTGGGGAGGAAAGCTATAGCAAATCTAGACAGCATACTAAAAAGCAGAGACATCACCCTGCCAACAAAAGTGCATATAGTCAAGGCTGGTTTTCCCAGTTGCAATGTATGGCTGTGAAAGTTGGACCATAAGAAAGGCTGAGCACCAGGCTAGCCTTTGAACTATGGTGCTGGAGAAGACTCCTGTGAGTCCCTTTGGACTGTAAGGTGATCAAACCGGTCAGTCCTAGAGGAGATCAACCCTGACTGCTCTTTAGAAGGCCAGATCCTGAAGATGAAACTCAAATACTTTGCCCACCTAATGAGAAGGAAGGATTCACTGGAGAAGAGCCTAATGCTGGGAAAGATTTAGGGCAAAAGAAGAAAGGGATGACAGAAAATGAGGTGGCTGGATGGATTCACTGAAGCAGGAGGTGTGAGCTTAAATGGACTCCAGAAGATGGCAGGGGACAGGAAGGCCTGGAGGAACATTGTCCATTGGGTGGCGATAGGTCGGATACGACTTGGCAACTAACAACAACAAAAGCCTGAAGCTAATGAAATTTCAATGGTACTATATACTATAGAAGCACTAAGGAAATATGTAAAGTATGTGGGAATGTAGAATGTAGGAATATGTATAGGTCACAATCTTTGAAAATTCTGATGTCAGTTTTCCACTGATATAAGACTTTGTTAATTCCAAAATCATCTTGGATGTTTAGATAACTTCATGCACCAAATGTGAGTGTGTATAGGAACCTGTTTCTTGGATGTATTTGTGATTTGGGTTTGATGTTCTTTTAATTTTTGTAATGTTTGGTTTTATTCTATTTGAATTCTGGTTGCTATTCAAAGTTACTTGTTCAAGTTGGGCAGCCATATGAATTGGATAAATCAATAAACTATGTAGTGACAGATAAAAGTCTTGTCATCCCCACAATAAGACTCTTGTGTGAGAAAAATTAATAGTAGTAGTAGTAGTAGTAGTAGTAGTAGTAATAATAATAATAATAATAATAATAATAATAATAATAATTTATTGTTGTTATTATTGTTGTTGTTGTTTACAAAGCCAGACAATTTGTTTACAATAAATTGATTAGTAAGTAGAAAGATTTGGAATGGTAAGACTGAGAGTAAAGTCTTGAGTTTTGGGTCCTGAGTGCTCTAAAGAAAAAGTAAACCTAAAAAAAGATAAAATGGAAAAAAAAGACTCTTCCCACACACACAAAGGCCAGTTGGATTCAAAGGGCACATGGACTTATGTGACCTTTTTCATTTGGACATTTAATGAAAATAATTGCTTGCACACCCAATAGTTGTGCCTAAAAGATCTCAACATAATGTCATTGCTGTAGGTTTCTAGGAATTGTGGTCTCAACTCAAATTCTCAACTAGGAATTGTGGTCTCAACACAGTTGAGACTGTGGTCTCAACATATCTGTTAAGCAGCAGTTTGGAAAAAGCTGCCTTAGATGTCCATGTTATCCAACAACTCAATTAGCCATTGGGTTTAAAGTGAGCAACTCGCATATGAAGCTTTAATTCCTGGAGAACCATGATTTCCAGGCTTTATGAGAGGTTTGTAAGACATCAGGTCATTCAAATTTTGGTGAAGTGTCAGGTCTTCTGGTTTTGAGCCTCTTTGGCGACAGACAGAAATCCGTAATCGTGCACTGTTTCGGTCTGGGCTAATCACTGGAGCGCCCCGAGCCGGCTGGTTTTGGGGCTAAGCCACCCCGTAGAGGTGGTGAAGAGGGGGGAGACTGCCAACAGGGTTGAGGAGAGCCGCATCTCTACTCCTCAGCTGGCCATTACTCCCTTTCCTGAAGGCAGTTGCAGCGGTGGTCAGAAATGGCCACCACAAAGAAGAACTCAACCGGAAAAGAATGTGCAGGAGGAAGATAAGAAGTGAAAGTTTTGGCTGACCAGGTTAAATTGCAAAAGCAACAACTAAGGTACCCTGGAATTTAAACTAAAAAAAAAAATAACATCGTTCCCAAAGAAGATTCAGAAGCAGCGAAGGAAATTGAAAAGGGAAAGGTTTGCCTTTTTTTTTTCTTCTCTCCCTTTTCCTATATTGACAACCAAGAGACTTAAATAAGAAATCAGAAAAAAAATCCATTTTGACATCAACAGGCAATTAAGCTGAAAATAAAATCAAATGTCAAAGGGATAATAAAGATTTCTGGACATATTTTTTTTTTTATAAACCAGGAAGGAGAGAAAAAGAATAAAAGGGCAGGATCTGGAAAAAGGGAGGAGACTGCCTGGAATTAAAAGGAATCTACAATAAAACTTCAACAAGACTTCTAAAAGATACATTTCAACTGAAACTTGGTAACTAAATTGTAGAACCCCAGGAAGAGAAAGCGAAAAAAAGCAAAAAGAAACAGCTTGTGTGTATTTGGATTATTTGGTGATCTTTGGATTCTTGGTTATTGCATTTGAATGACTAAAATTAATTGGGTGGTTGTTTAAAAATTTATATAATGGCACTTCTTCTGGATGAATTGAAAATGGAGCTTAAAAAGTACAAAGAAGATGCACGAGAAGGGAGAGGCTCTTTCGGCTTCATTTTTTAATTCTTAGAAATGGAGAATTGGAACTATGAGAAACAACAAGAAATGTCTGCAAAACAAGAAGACTGGGACAAAGAAGAAGCCATCTCTAATGAACAAGTAATTCTATGTGGGGAAGAAAAAGGAAAGGGGAGGAAAGAGAATGGAGAATTTAAGACTTAAAAAAATAACCAAAGAAAAGAAAAATAATTAAAAAAAGACTATAATATTGGAAAGCAACAGAAGAGGGGAATACAGAAGAAATAGAGGTAGAGACACAAGGGGGTAAAAAGGGAAGAGAGAAGAAGAGAGGGAAGAAGGAAAGGAAAAGAAGTTATAATGGACAGAAACAAGATATAGAGAAATGGCCTATTTAGAAATAATGGGTGAAAATTTAACTGAAAAAGGGATTCTGTAAAGGTACATAAGATTGTATTGTTATATTACTAATAGAAATAATTCTAGAAAATTGGAAACAAAGTATGATTAAAATGAGGGATAAAATAGCTGTTGTAATCTTGTGAAATGTTTGTTAATAAAATTAATGAAAGAATTGAATTAGGAAGGGGCGGGAACATTTTAATTAGTTAATGTTTTATAAAATATAAGTGAAGAAGGGGGGGAAGTTAATTATGGAAAACTTATAACTGTTCCCATAGAAATATTGTTCTGTCTGGAAAAACGCGAGGTAGACCGGGTTCCAACAAACTAAATCTTTATTGAAGTAAGCAACAGTCACGGAACGGTTTGGCTGAACCCGCGGCAGCCTTTTTATACAGGCTTGCCTGCCCGCTTGTAGCCAATGGCAGCTATTTGACTTTGCCGCCTTTCAGTGGCTCTTTTGGATTGGTTCCTAATGAACCAATCCAATGCTTAGTCTTTTAGCCAATCAGATTGCATAGTTTTGGAGTATACCATTCTATACAGAACACCCCTCCCTCCTTAGTTTAGTCCTACGTGGGTGATGTAGTCGCACAGGTAGGTGGGGCTTCTTCTGACTCTACTTGACTTGCGCGGTTCATTCTTGTTGGAGACTTCGAATGGGTTTGGATGGGATCGATGTCTCTCCAGCTCTTCTCCATAGAACCGCCTGAAAGGGTGAGTCAGCAAGGTTGCTACCGCTTGAGTTGCTCAGGCCGGTGGTTTTGCCGCTCCCTCCTGGTTTTCCCAGGCACGTCGAGCTGGCTTTGCTGGCCCCTTCCAGGACGGGTTCCTCTTCCTGTGGATTATATCTGCCAGTTTCATCTAACCATAAGTGTTCTTTTTGCTCTTTTTGATTGGTTAGATGTTCTGGGTTTATTTTTAACAGTTCATTTTTTTCTTCAGTATTATTTTCTTGTATTCCCCCCCCCCCCCTTTGGTTTTGTTTTCATTGATTTTTATTGTTGGAGGTTGAGCAGTTGTATTTCGCTCAACATTTTGGGAACGAAGCTGGTCTATGTGCCGCTTCCATTCCCTGCCATCGTCTACGGTCAGACGGTAGGACTGGGGGCCTGTTATTTGTGTGATTGTGGCTGGAAGCCATAGACGGTCCCCAGTAAAATTCTTTGAGTAGACTAGGTTGCCGATTTCAAACGTGCGGAAACGGCTGGAGGAGTCGGGGGGTTTCCCAAAGGTGTAATTTGGATGTAACCTATCCAAATGTGATCTACGTTTCCTCCCCATTAACAATTCTGCCGGGCTTTTGTTAGTCACAGTGCTTGGGGTGATATGTTGGAGGGTGAGTAAACGGTCCACTTTATCCTGGACATCCCCTGGGTCCATTTTTTCCAAACCCTCCTTGGTAAACCTGACCATTCTCTCAGCCCTACCATTTGCCGCTGGGTGCGCTGGCACAGTTAGTGCATGGCGTATGCCTAAAGAGGCTAGGTACTGTTCAAATTGTATAGCGGTCAGTTGTGGCCCATTGTTGGACACTAGGACGTCCAGCAACCCATGGGTTGCGAACAGCTTGTTTAGCTTTTTGATAACGGCATCGGTTGTTGTAGATGACATTACTGTGACTCCTAACCAAATCAAGCATGAATCTACAACAATCAAGAATGTATGCCCCCTGGTCGGACCCGCAAAGTCAATATGCATCCGAGACCAGGGGCCTCATGGGGTCTCCCAGTCCCTTATAGGAGCTTGTGGTGGTGATGGCCTGGTTTTCTGGCATTTATTGCATGTGGCAACCCAGTACTCAATATCTCTGTCTAAGCCAGGCCACCATACATAGCTCCTAGCCAGGCTTTTCATTTTCACGATGCCTGGGTGGCCTTCATGAAGCATACCCAACACTCTAGTTTGTAATTTGGAAGGAATTACCACCCAATCACCCCACAATAAACACCCTGTTAGGGATAACATTGTTCACCCTAACTGGTTTAGGTGAAATAATA
>BLBF01000007.1:70192334-70212800 GCA_015471245.1 Laticauda colubrina
CTAGTGAACCAATCCAGTGTTCGTTTTATTAACCAATCAGGTTTGTAGATTTGGAGTCATCCACTTTACATATAGAACAGATTGCATAGTTTTGGAGTATACCATTCTATACAGAACAAGTATGATATTTGATTGAAAAGTAATGTTAAAGAAGTTAAGATTTTAATGAATATTAATATTAATGATAGAATTGAATTGGAATGGAATGTGTTGTTTTAACTACATATATTTATAATTCTGTTTTTCTTTTAAAGAATATAGTGTGTATTTTAAGAAAGTACCAAGCAGAATCCAAACTGAAGACATGTATTATATTGAATGTTAAACTTTAAGGTATATATTGAAGCTTAAATAAGAGTTAAATGGATAAAATTAAAATATATAAAAGTGTCATACTCTAATCAGCAACTACAGGAGGAACTTTGTTTAATGAGAAAAGATAATATGAAATTGAAACAGGACAGACAAAAAGTATAAATATAAGGATTTGAATTGAGATGAGATCATTAAAATAAAATCAAGAAAATTAAAAGAGGGGAGAAGCTATGTAGAAAATGTAAAACAGTAATAAGATATGGAATTGAACATAAAAATGAGCATGAAATTGAATTTGTGTCTGTATGAAGAAATGTAACCCGGGATCACACTACTTTCAAAAAAGATGTTTTATTTGTATTTCTTTATGAAAACTCAAATAAAATTTACAAAAAAATAAATAAATGATGAAGTGTAAATGTAAACTGGGAGGTTTACATTCTACACAGAAAGTTTTAGTTCATAGAGCAATTGGGCTGCATTATAAGTGGACCTGAATAGAAAATTATACTGTTTCACCAAGAGTGAAATTCTATTGGAAAACAAGAAAAAAAGCAGCACGTTGTGGCTATGTACCAAAGTGTTTCAAGAGGAAACGTTTGCAAAAGTTTAGTCTTAGAAACACAGAGTAGGAGAATAGGAAATAGATTAAAAGTAGGAAGAAGAGAGTTCTAAGAATGTTTCCAAGGAATGGAATGAACAAATGAAGACTCTATACCAGTGGTGGCTAAACTTTTTGGCACCAAGTGCCCAAAGCATGTGTGTATGCATCCCCAAAATGCAACGCGTGTATGCACCCTGCCCCCATATATGCGACTCCCCAGTGCCCCTCGCACATGCATGCATGCTTCCTGCAACTCCTGCACATGGACTTGCGATCCCCCCACATGTGTCCCACTCCCCCACATGCACATCCCATGCAATGTGCAACACACACCCTTGTGCATGTGTGCACAACTCTGCACACGACCCGCCTCCCATGCATGCATGGCAGAGACCTGAAGACCAGCTGCCCAGTGGAAGGTGCGCACGCACATGCAGGGCAAAGCTGATCTGGGGCGATAGCTCGAGTGCCCAGAGAGAGGACTCTGCGTGCCACCTCCGGCACACATAACATAGGTTCACCATCACGGCTCTATACAAATTAATCACAATTGTTAAGTGGGTTCCAAAGTAGAACAAAAGAAAAGGACGTATAACTTAAGTGGTGAATTAAACAATTGATTAAATAATATATAAGTCATGTTTTTAAAAGTGTTCAGGAAGAGAGATTCAGAACAGAAAACCTTTGCATCAGCTGCCAGGTTAGTTAGTTATAATTGAGTAATCACTTTGATTTAATCCTTTATCTTTTCAAAACATTTCCTTCAACCTTGCCAAATATGTTTTATTTTTATCAAATCATCATTCTCCACACTCCAAATATGTGAGTTTTTGTTTGTTAATCATCATTACTTGACTTGAATTAATTAATTGGTAACTGTTCTCGAATCCATAATTTGAAAGTGTCCATATTTTTCCCACACTTTCTCAGAACTTTCATAGTTATACAAAACTTCTGGATAAATTTTTTAACCTTCTTTGGAAGAATAATTTATATTTGTGATCATATCTAAATTTGACATTGCCTTCTTCTCTAGAATAAATCTTCTCTTTACTACTGTAACATGCTGTTCATCGTTACCAATTCTTGAACCCAAGAAAACAAAGTTATTTGATATCTTCTCTTTTCTGCTGCCAGTAGTGAATTCACTAATCATGGTAGTTGATATGAACTTTGATCTTTAATATTAAAAATTAATGTAGAGTTTCCACTTTTATAATGAAGTTTTCTAAGTTGTCTTCATTTTATGCTAACAAAATGTCAGAGAAATTTTTAATTAGTTTATCAAAATATAAATAATAAAGAAAAAATATGAAAATAATAGGAAAATAAGGGAGGAAAAAGGGAAGAGGAAAAAAAATGTAGAATAAAGGGGGGGGGAAGAAAAATATTGACTTCCATCTCTTTTTACCACAATAGAATAAATAACATACAGCCCTATCCTTCTTTAATATTATTCCTTGATAGTTTCCTTCCTCCATCTTTTAATTTGATTTGTTCCTGTGTACCATCAAGAATATTTGTTCTTGTCATAAAGCTGTCCCTAATTGTGAATCAGTGGGCTTGGGGCATATGTCCATACAGAGAATGTCAAGGATCATTCTCTTGCTCAGTTCCCTCAGCGTCTGCTGCTACCTCTCTCCTGATCTTAGCTTAGACAATGTCAGTGAGAGGATATATTTTCTCAATTGGTGTGGGTTTGAGACAACCTGTCATTAAGTGTACTGCTTCACTGATGGTGACATCAACTTGTTTCGCGTGTGCAGATGCACCCCACACTGGAACAGCATACTCAGTTGCAGAGATGCTCAAGGCCAAAGTTGATGTGCACGACATAGATGGTTGAGCTCCCCATGTATAGCTTATCAAAGGGCAGTGCTGTAGCCAGTTCCTTTGCCATGTAACATTCAGCTCTTCCCTTGCATCTCAATTTCGTAGGTGGAAAGCACACACTTGGGTTTTGTTATAGTTGTTTATCTATTCTTTATCTATTGTCGTTCTTGTTTGAGATATTTTTCTTGTCCTTGCTTGCTTGATTTTTGTTAGTCATCATACGTTCTTGTTGCCCATATTTTTAGCATTCTCTCGCCATCATATTAACTTGTTCAGAAACAATTTTTTCCATGACAGTTTTTACACTGACTTTAATCCTTTCCCATATTGTAGCACCTCAGATTCTCTTTAGCATAATTTAAATGTTCCTTGCTGTTCATTAATTTATGTTCCAATTGCATGAACTCCAATTCAACTCTTGTTGGCACTGGGATACATACTCTCTTGAATTTTCCAAGCTTAACTAGTTTTTAGAAGAATAACTCATGGCTTGTTTCATTACCTATACCTGGAAGTTTCCTGGCATTTCTCCATGTTTTGTTACATATTATGTAGCAGATTTGATTCTGATATTGTTCGTTTGGCAATGTTTGGTATGTTTTTAAATTGCTATAAGCTATAAGTATTGGCAATGAGAAAACATTACACAATTCTATTAAGACATTATTTGTTATGTGCATTCTATTAATACATTATTTGTTATTTATTACTTTATTTGATCTTCCTAAAATCTTGGATTCATTTGGTTTCCCAAGCTTTGCAATTCTGGTCAGATTTACACCTGTAAGTATTATAATGTCCTTTGATGTACTCTTTGGGGCCTTTTGTCATTTGCCAAGGAATTTCTCCATTAAGTTTATTTTTAGTGCATATAGGAGTATATAAATTGATATTTACCTGGATATCTACTAAATTTAAATAAACAGGTTATAACTAAGTATATATTCAGTGACAGCTATTTAGAACATTACTTATTTTCCTTGTATGATCTCATCCTTAATAGCATATAATATAATATAATATAATATAATTCCATTGCAATTTGACAGATCGAATCCCACCAGGCTCCAGGTTTACTCAGCCTTCCATCCTTCCAAGGTGGGTAAAATGAGAACCCAGATTGTTGGGAGCAATATGCTGACTCTTTAAACTGCTTAGAGAGGGCTATAAAGCACTATAAAGTGGTATATAAGTCTAAGTGCTATTGTTATTGCTATATAAGCATCTGATTTAAAAATGGCAAAATCCTGTCCACTTAAGTTCATTTATTTCTAGAATCCAATTAAGTATGTTTTGCCAATTTCAAGTTTTCCACATACTTTCATGTTCCAAGTTCCAGTGGTATATATATTCCAGTGGTGTAAAACAAACCCAGTGACCAAACTTCTTTGCAACTTCCGACAGCCATATCATCATCATAATCTCTAAATCTATTTTTGAAAGTTTGACACTTTCCCCCACTGTAGAGAAATTCCTTTTGATCTGAAGGACTAATAATCTAATATCCAACATTGCCCAAATGTTATATGTCTGAACAGTAAAAGTGATTACAAGATTGTCAGTGCCTTCTTTTAGGTTTGATTTTTCACTGAAGCAAGGAGCTTCTCTCACACCTTTGGAGGCCCATCTGTCCTTAACAGATAATCAGAGTTGGAAGAGACCTTGTAGGTCATCCAGTCCAACCCCTCACTGCCCAAGCGGGAGACCCTACACCATTTCTGACAAATGGCAGTCCAATCTCTTCTTGAAAGGCTCAAGCGATGGCGCTCCCACAACTTCCAAGGGCAAGCTGTTCCATTGGTTGATTGTTCTCATTGTCAGAAAGTTTCTCCTTATTTCCAGGTTAAATCTCTCCTTGTTCACTTTCCATCCATTATTCCTTGTCTGGCCTACAGGCACTTTAGAAAATAGGTTGACTCCTTCCTCCCTGTGTCAGCCCCTCAAATATTGGAAGACCACTATCATGTCTCCCTGGTCCTTCTCTTTACTAGATGAGCCAAGCCCAGTTCCTGCAACTGTTCATTGTATGTTTTAGCTTCCAGTCCCCTAATCTTCCTGGTTGCTCTTCTCTGTACTTTTTCTAGAGTCTCAATATCTTTTTTATAATGTGGTGAACAAAACTGGATGCAGTACTCTAGGTGTGGTCTTACTAAGGCTTTATAGAGTGGTATTAGTACTTCCCTTGATCTTGACTGTATCCTACTGTTAATACAACTTAGAATTGCATTAGCTTTTTTGGCTGCTGCTGCACACTGCTGATTCATATTAGGCTGGTTGTCCATTAAGACTCCAAGATCCCTCTCACAGTTACTGCTATTGAGCCTGGTTTCACCCAGTCTATATGTGTACTTTTGGTTTTTCTTGCCTAGGTTTAGGACTTTACTTTCCTCTACATTGAATTTCATTTTGTTAGATATGGCCCAGTGTTCTAGCCCGTCAAGATCCATCTGGATCTTGAGCCTATCTTCTTGGGTGTTAGCTATTCCTGCCAGCTTAGCATCACCTGCAAATTTGGTAAGTTCCCCTTCTATTCCTTATCTAAGTTGTTAATGAAGATATTGAAGAGTACTGGGCCTAAGACAGAACCTTGCTTACTTCCCTCCATGTATACTTAGACCCATTAAGGACTTCTCATTGAGTACAGTTTGCCAGCTAGTTGTGAGTCCATCTGGTGGTGGTGCTATCTATTCCACTTTTTTCTAGCTTACTAAGAAGTAGGTTGTGGTCTACTTTGTCAAATGCCTTGCTGAAATCTAAATATATTATGTCCACAGTATTTGACTGGTCTACTAATTTAGTCACTATGTTGAAGAATGAAATAAGATTGGTTTGGCATGATCTGTTCTTAACAAACCCATGCTGACTGCTAGTTATTACTTTACTTGTTTCTAGATGTTGGCAGATCTGTTTTTTATTATCTTTTCCAGTATCTTCCCGGGTATTCATGTTAGGCTGATTGGTCTATAATCCTCAACCCTGTTGTCTATTTATCTTAATTTATTTATTACCCTTTCACTTTTACCAGCAAATACAACTTTCCTAAGAGTTCTCATGGCAACTAGTACCATTTTCAGGGTCACTGAAGCTACTGAACCCTCCTCTATATCCGGCTGATAATCCCCTGGGCTGGGAAGGATTGACAGCTAGGTTTTTAAGATGAGGAAGTTTCGGGATATGTATAAGTTTCCTTCCAAACACAGGTCTTTTGGGGACTGCCTATTTATGGAGATTATCTGGTAGTCAAAAATGTATTTCCATGTATCTGGAATTCCAAAGCTATGCATACTACAGCAGGGCAACTCTTCTAAATAAATCACAGTAGAGGACATTCAGGTCAGTGAACTTCAATTAAAATAAAGGCAAGGGGCCTAATTGACAAATGTTAACATCATCTTTCTCTTAGCTGCTATAAAGATCCTGCCCAGCCAAGACAGAAGAAACAAATACACTGATGCCAACAAAAAATAAAATATAAGCCATGTGTCCTGTACAGCTTTGCTGAAATGGAAATCTTAGTGACTCCAGTGGAACTTATTCACAGTTAAGTGGTTATAGGCAGTGGTGGGATACAAATAATTTAACAACCAGTTCTCTGCCCTAATGATTTCTTCTAACAACCGGTTCACCAACTGCTCAGAAAGTTAAGAACTGGTTCTCCCGAAGTGGTGCAAACTGGCTGAATCACACCACTGGTCTTATAGGCCTTATGGTTATATCGTGCTTTAACTTGTATAGAATGTTTTACATGTATTTTGTTGGTAATGGCTTCAAATTCAGCACTCTAGATGGTTGTCTGTACTTAAAAAGAAAAATCTAAGAACACAGTAACATTAAGTTTTACTTACCTTTCTTATAACTATATTCTGAACTTATGATCTAAGGGACAACAATCTAATTCCTATTTACACAACAGCAAACATAGAATTAGGTTAAATTATAGTGGTAAGTAAGAGGTATCAGCTAAGCAAGCTACATTATTTCAAGTATCTTGAAAACTTAATAAAAGAGACTAACAATTTGTAGAGGAGGCGAAGTGCTGAGCCAACCCTTATCTTGCAAGGCTTCCACCCATAGTTGCTGCCAGACAAAGCTGAAGCTGTGTATACAACACATGTGTAGAAGAATGGAGCTCTCTTCTCTGGCATTGGAATAGCCTGAGATAGCCAAGCAGCTGCAATATCAGCTTTTGGGGAGGTGTAGAGTGTGGGTATCTAAATATGAAGAGATATGGTCCAGAAACTATGAAGTTTAAAGATAGCCTAGGTTTTGAACTCCTATCTATGTTAATAAACCTTTGTTGTCTGGAAAAATCAAGGTCTGGTAGTTCTGACTGGAAATTCTTCATGCAAATATAATTTGGGGAAGACTTGTAAGCAACAGTTGTTAGATATGGATGTGTATGCATTATTGAAAGGTTTTGTAAACTACTGGCAAATTATGCCTTGGGGAATGTCTGTGCGGTAGCTGAACAAGCTTTTGTGTGTTTTAAGATCAGCTTAGGAAACAGTTGGGAGCACTTTATTCTAAATATTAAGCAGGACACTTCCAAGACCCAAAATTTCTTGGCTTTAATAGAGGTAAAATGTAATGCCTTTGGAAGCAATGCAAGACATATTTATCTAGGAGCTACCTCAACTGGACGCAATATAAGAGATCTTCTAATTTGGTCTCTGCATTAAGGTTTTACTGACCTTTCATAGCACTTGGTGAAGCATTGAATCCATCCTCCCATTACAAAAAACAAAATACAAAAAAGGGAAATGAAGAGCAGAAGGAGAACAGAGCTGGAAAAGGTGGAAGGGTGGCTGAGAAACAAACACACAGGGAACAAGTCAGAGGGAAATGGAAACAGTAGCAGAACTTGATGGCAACACTGGTGAGGCAAGTGACAAAAGAGCATGGGGTGGGAGAAAGGTGGGGTATGAAAGAAGGGTTGTCCCTGGGGATAGTGAAAGAGACTGAACATCCAAGGGTACAAAGTTCTCAAAAGATGTTCTGGGCTGGTCCACAGTCTTGTGCATTCATACCCTTTTGTCTGGGAAAATGCATTTGGAAAACTCCTTTTGAATAAGGATTGTAGGAACCGCAACAATTAATTTATTGTGTATATCAACTAGATAACTTTAGGAATAGCAGTAGCAATTAGATTTATATACTGCTTCACAGTGCTTTACAACTCCCTCTAAGTGGTTTACAGAGTCAGCATATCCCCCCCCCCCCGACAATTTGGGTCCTCAGTTTACTGACCTCAAAAGAATGGAAGGCTAAGTCAACCTTGAACCAGTGAGACCCGAACTGCCAAATTGCTGGTAGCTGATGATCAGCAGAAGGACCCTGCAGTACTGCATTCTAACCACTGCGCCACCGCAGCTCTTGGAAATTGGATTCTTATCAAGTCATCTTGAGAGCCTAAAGGTCTCCATTTACAACCATCCATCTAGTGACTGTTTGAAGTTACCGAGGCACTGGAAAAGGTGATATGCAAGTGGTCCTCACACCTACAAGCATCCTCATACACACAGTGATCAAAACTTGCGGACAGGCAACTGCCATGTATTTACAATGGTTGCTGCATCCCAGGGTCATGCGATCACCAGTTGCAACCTTCTCCAGCTGGCTTCTGACAAGCAAAATAAATGGGGGAAGCTGGATTCCCTTAACAACCAGGTAATTCACTTAGCGACCAGGGCCAAAAGAAAGAAGTTCAGAACAGAAAATAAATGTAGGTCTGCAAACACAATATTAAATGCTGTCTTTAGTTTCCAATTACTATTGTTTGTTAAGTGAACCTCAGTTATTCATGAGCATTCATTTGCAAGTATGCAATTATATCCTTTACATTGGAAATAATCTTTCTACTAAACTGAGACCCTGGTAGCGTGAGACATCCTCAATTATTAACCAGTCCTCTTCCTCCTCCTCCTTCATTTTGTTTTAATTATAAAAATATGAACCATATCGCTTGATATTATTGAACTGAATTCTTCAGTTTTCTTTTGTACATTTTGAAGATGTTATTTTAACTCTCTCTCCAATTCTCTTCTAGATCATCTGTATACTCTTTAAATACATCATCATCATCTAGTCAATCTTTAAATAAACTTATCTTGCTATTAGTTGAATAGGACATTTTTAATTTAAAAAGCAAAATCCAAAACAAAGCAACAATCAGCTGCTCCTCAGGCTTATGCAGTTAGATTAAATATTAAGTGAAAGAGAAGAGGGATGGTGTTGACATATGTATAAGGTCCACACTGACCTACTTTATTCCGTGAACACGTTTTCCATAATCGCTTCAGTATTGCAAACATTTATAATCAACTAGTCTAGTGCTGCAGGGCACTGGATGATCCCATTATAATGCATAAATATTTATAACTTGTAGATCCACAGATGAAAGGGTCTTTGATTTGCTGACTGCCTGTATATCATTTTGAAAACTGTGTTTATTTAATGCAGTACGAGCACAACTAGAATTGCTGTGCAAAGCCTAATAAATATCTTATTTATAGGAAGACTCTCAATGAGAAAACTAAATCCAAAAGGATATGAACATAAAGCCCAATGAAAATTTTTGATTAATCCATGATTAACATTAACACTAATATCAAAAAAGTGTTTTAAATCTACACATTTTGTCTGTAATGAATACTTGAATGTTGTCAAATACATACCTTATGCTTAATGAATACTTAAACCAGTGTTTTAAATACATATATGACATAAAATACATATATTATACTTCTTGTTCTGCTTTATATATACTTTTTGTTTCCCAATTTGATCACTGATAGTAAAATTACAATTTATACGAATAGCCAGAGGTCTGTTCCAACTTTGTCAAAAATTTTACCTAGCAGAAGCTTGAGATAATGCACACTTTTATTTCTTAGCATTGTAATGCTTTTCATATAGATCAGCCCTTGAAAATATATGAAACTAATGGATATGTCATAATCTTGGTTATAAGCAACTAAAGCCCATGTCACACTGCCCAACGGATGCAAAAAGGACACAGCGGACAAGCAAAATGCTCTATCCGTTGTTATCCACTCACAAAAGGGGCAAAAAATTGCATAACCGGAGCAGATAACACGGACGCGGGGAGGACGCAGGGTGGATGGAAAGCGGATGCGGAATGGAAGCCCAGCGGATGGAAGCGGATGAGAGCGGATGGCACATCCGCAAGGCTTCCGGGGGGCCACAGCAAAGCGGATGTGGAATGGATACAGCGGATGCAGAATGGAAGCCTAGTGGATGAAGCGGATGCACAGCGGATGCACAGCGGATGCACAGCGGAAGCCTAATGGATGCCTGGCGTTAATTGCGCATGCGGGGAGGATGCATTGCGTCAACCCCGCAGATATAATGGAAGCAGGTTGCCATTCAGAGGAAAGATCTGTTGCCGGACAGATTGGCTGCCTTGCCTGCCCTGCCTGCATGTCTGCCTGCAGGCCTTGCTGCCAGCCTTGCTGCCAGCCTCCCTGCCAGCCTTGGTGCCAGCCTGCCTGCAAGCCTTGCTGCCAGCCTTGGTGCATGCCTCCCTACAAGCCTTGGTGCCTGCCTTGGTGCCAGCCTTCCTGCCAGCCTTTCTGCCAGCCTCCCTGCCAGCCTTCCTGCCAGCCTTGGTTCCTGCCAGCCTCCCTGCCAGCCAGCAACCCCACAACCATGCGGAAGCACAGCAAGCCTCAGCCATCTGCTGCCATCCCTGGCAAGAGGGACAAGGCTACCATCCCACCCCCTGGCCCTCACTCTGGTTCTGCTGGGGCTTCTGCAGCACGGACTCGCTCTTCTGGGGCTGGCGCTTCTGCTGCTTCTGCTTCTGGAGGAGCTGATGACAAGCACTCCAGCACAGGCCACCTCCACAGCACCTGCACCCTTCACCCCTGAGACTGAGCGACCAAGAGGAGTGCCAGAGACTCATTTTTGTTTTATAGCTTCTTGTTAAAAAAAGTCTATTTATGATTCACACACTTGTTTCATTTCTTTTTTTTAATAAAGTCTTGGTGGAAACTTTTAGAAATGGTTTAAGCCTTTGCATGCTTGTGGGATGGGTAAGGATAGCTTTGGGATGGGTTAGGATACCTGTGGGATGGGTAATAGCTGTGGGATGGGTTAGGATAGCAGTGGGATAGATAAACCTCCAGTGCAAGCATAGTGGGACTGGATGGTGCCACACCTATGGCCCTTTATTATCAATAATAATGTAATAATTATCCACACATGTCAACATAAACACAACTCTTTATTAAACGCCCTGTTCATTGTAGGCCAACCAAACATACATGGCCCAATCTCACCCGTGTGATGAGACAGGCTGAAGGAAGCATCCATTAAGCATCTACCATCCTTTCTTGCCACTCCACTGCTCCAGCTGGGGAGTTGCACCAGTGTTTCAGGAGGTTGCACTGCTTCTTCCTTTCACGTGAGGCTCTGTTGGGGCCTTGCACATCCTCAGTGTCGATCAGGTTTTGCCCTTGCCTCCATTCCCCAGGCTCCATGTCCCCATTGCCTTGTTGACAGTCCAAAAGCCTGTTCTGCAAGACTGGCTAGCGGGTGCGCATGAGATTGTGCAGGATGCAGCAAGCTTCCACGATCCTCCTCACGGTCTCTGGGCGATGCTGCATGGTGGTGAGAAGTACCTGGAACCTGTTGGCCAGGATGCCAAAGGCGTTCTCCACCACCTGCCTTGCCCTGGACAGCCTGTAGTTGAAGATCCTCTCTTCACGGGTGAGGAGTCTGGAAGTGTAGGGCTTCATGAGGTAGGTTGTGAGGGAGAAGGCGTCATCCCCACGATGAAGTAGGGCACATCTTGCTTGTCGTTGGGCAGCGGGTCTGGATCTGGGAAGCCCATGATGAGGTTGCATTCCAGCCCCTCCTTGAGGTGACTGGCGTTGTATACCTGGGCATCTGAAGATGAGCCGTTGCCTGAAGCATCGATGTACATGAACTTGGAGTCAGTATCAACCATGGCGAAGAGCATGATGCTGAAGAAGCCCTTGTAATTGAAATAAGTGGACCCTGACTTGGCTGGAGCTTTGCAGGCCATGTGCTTGCCATCTATGGCTCCAACGGTGTGTGGGAAGTTCCACTTCTGATACCACTGTTCTGCAACTTTCTTCCATCCTTCTTCAGAGGAGGGGTACTGGAGGAGCTCCTCCTTGTATTCTTCGATGATGGCCTGCACCACTTCTCTGACCACAATGCTGATCGTGTTGTGTGGCACCCTCCATCCGTACTACATGCTGCTGTAGGTGGTCCCTGAGGCCAGGTGGCGCAGAGTGGGTGCCACCTTGAGCCCAGGGTCCAGGCTGGGCCAGAATTGGTGTTTGCCTTGGTCAACCTGGGTGTCAGCCACGGCACAACTTCGTCAAACATGGCTGGAGGCATCCTCATGAAGTTCTGGAACGCCTGAGTGTCTTCGTTCCTGAGCTCCACCATTAGCTTGTTGTACAGTCCGTCCTCTGTTCTTCTCCCGATCCATCTTCGGACCCAGATTTTTTTTGGGTGCCTCTTTTTCTTCTCGCAGTAGAGTTCACAGAGCCTGCAGATGTCTTCGCACTATTGCAGAAGGATGGTGGCTGCTGAAAGGACTGTGTTACAATCCACGGTGGACATGACTGGATGCTGTGGAAGAGGAAGAGCCAGATGAAGGCTGCAGAGGTCTGCACCGCTGGTCTGCTGGTCTGAAAGTGAGATGCAGATGAGTTGCTCCCCCTTTTTATAGGAAATATAGGTTTTCCGCTAGGCATCCTCTAGGCATCCTCTAGACATCCTTAATATCCAAGATAGGTCCCCTCTGCGAACATTTTTTCTGTTTTAAACACTTTGTTTCCATGCTGCATCCATTCTGCATCCGTTCTGCATCCGTTCTGCGTCCGTTCCGCTTCCTCCCTGCATCCGAGCGGATGCGAGTTGCGCGGATGCGGAACGGATGCCTAGCGGATATAGCGGATGCGTAACGGATGCAGAATGGATGCCTAGCGGATGCGTAGCGGATGCAGAAGGGACAAACTGGATACATTTTCTGCGCAAAAGTTTTGGGCAACCCAAAACTTTTGGAGTGGATGAAATGTCAATAAACGGATGCTGGACGGATAGAGAGGAAGCAAAACGGAGGCAGTGAGTACATTGCGTTTTCGAAGGGATGGCAAGCTTTTTTGTCTGTTTTACATCCTCTTTGCATCTGTTGGTTCAGTGTGACATGGGCTTAAGCCACACATGTTTGTGTCCAGATTTGGGACCACCTTCCTTCAATCTTGGTGATCTTGGTCAATGCAATGGGAATTGCAATCCAAAACATCTCATTGCCTGCCTCAGACTAGCTAATTAGGTTACATATACCAATTCTGCCCTAGCTGCATTTATTACAATGGTATTTTGGTCTCCTTTCATCATGTGCTTCAGACATTTAAAGGTCCCCTTTGCCTCAAAGCTTTTTTTGAAGATTTGTCTGCAATATAATGATCTTCCCATACTTTAATATCATCTTCAAAGATTCCTCCTTAGTCCTAGGATAAGGTCTTAGAAACATAAGAAAGATTTTCTGTGTATAAAGAGTCTATGATATTTTAGCACATTTTTATAATTTTATCCAGCTTTTATTATTTTATAAATAACTCAAGGTGGCAATCAAAGTTTCCTTTTTCATCCTATTTTTGCCTCAACAACAATCCTGTGAGGTAAGTTGGGCTGAGAGAGAATGACTGGCCCAAAGTCATCCAGCCAGTTTTCATGCTTAAGGCAGGACTCGAACTCAGAGTTGCCTGGTTTCTAGCTTAGATACTGTACATATTTCTAAACAGAATAACATGATTTGCAATAGTAACACTAATACAAAAATCATAGGTGTAAAAAAATGCATTCCCATTGTGACAAAAACATACTTAGAAAAGTAGGTTTTTAAATTAAGCAAAACTTTGTTTAAATAAATAAATAAACTAAGAACACACATATTTAATTTTTAAAAAGCTTAAATTGCAGTTGTGTTTCAAATAATGTATTATAGAAGGATGTATACAAACATGTAGCCTATATAGTAAGAAAAATTGAAAGTAACCATACAAGTAAATTATTTCTCATGCTTTATCAACAAGTGGTAAAAGAATTGAGCACAATAAATGTAGGTTAAAAAAAGTCTTCTATTTTTAAGACACATTTATGCCATTTACTTTTCTAATAAAAAATAGATCTTTTATCTCCCAGTATTACTTACTACCTCAAGCTATTACTAATTCCATACTCTCTAACACAGAACTCACAAACAATTTGTGCAGTTCCAATTCATTCTGGAAAACTGATGAGTTAATTCTGATGAGTAAAAAAAGCAAAGGATTTTTTTTATAAATCCAACAAGCAACATACGGTTAATACTTTAGGATCTCACCACACAAGATAAAACAAAGGATGTGATTGAAGAAGCTATCTGATTTTGCTAATACAATATTTTGAGGCTACAGCTACAAGTACTCTTGGTTGTCATTCTACACATATATCTGGTAGTAAATGGAACAAAGCTAGACTTCTGAGTAAGAAAAATAGAATTGCACTATTATTGGTCATATGCCTCAAAGTGTCAACTCGTAAATCATTTCTAATGCAGTTAGATTTCTCAATATGCATGTGTCTCTTGAATCGTGCTATGCTTTGCATTGTCTTAGGAGGTGGCAGAATCTGCCTGGCCTTGTCTGGGCTTAGAAACTAAACAGAAACAAGTCTAGTTATTACTTAGAAGATGGAAAACCTCCAGAGAATATCAAGGTTGTAGGCTAGAGTGAGAGAAAGGTAAGAGTAAACAATTTCTATGTTGCTGTCAAGAGCATGACATGGCTGTGTCCATGTTACCTTAACTCAAGCTTAACTTGCTGAACATGTGTATGTATATAACAGTAGTTAAACTTCTCTTCAGATTTACTCAGTCCAGGGAATGATGGAATGAGGCAGTCTAGATTCAGGTACTGACATCTTTATCTGTTGTGGCCTAAATGTTGAAGATAAATATGGAGGATGTTACTATTTAGACCCATTTCAGCTGGAAATTGGATTTTAGGGAATGGGAATTGGATGAATGTGGCTTGTTAGTTGTTTCAGCCCTTTTGGGGGCTTTTGATGTGGTTTACTTTTGTATTATTTTTCTGGCCGTGTGCAAACAAATGGTGTTACATGAACCCCCAGCTCTCTATTTAGTAGTTTAGGTGGTTTGGTAGCTACCTTAAACCAATCAGAGCAGGTGAATCTGGGGATGGAAATATTTTAAGTGATGTGCTTAATTTTATTGTTGTCATTATTGTCCCCAAAACATTAGACACATCATAAATATGTATCAGTTGCCAAGCAACCAAATTTTGATCATTTGACCATGGGGATGCTGCAACAATTCTAAGTGTGAAAAACAGCCATTAATCACTTTTTTCAGTGCCATCGTAACTTCGAACTGTCACTAAACAAATGGCTATAAGTCAAGGACTACCTGTACCCATCTTTGGTCAAGTTTTCTTTGTTTTCCTTCAGAGATACTCCAGGTATCTTTGCTGCCACTTCATCTCCACAGTTCCTCTGAAAACTTGAGGACTTCCTAGACACTTTTGCCCTTTGAAAAGGGAGCTCTGGAGCCTGTTTTCACTGACAGGGCTCTTGGGTTACCACAGATGCCTCCAACATGAATGATGTCAAACTGGCCACACCCATTCCACCCACGTCAACACAACCCTGATGTGGCCCTCAATGAAATAGAGTTTGACACCCCTGAGCTACAGTGTACAATGATTAACAATGAACTTTTGCCGAGTTGTTGAGATATTCATTATAGGTTATATTTAATAACTACTTTTAAATAAAGGAGTTATGTTTATGATCTATTGTTTTAAAAGCAATTTAGAGATAAAGTAAAACAACCAGCAGCTAGGTTTCGGGCTTTGCTCATGCATTTCTTCGTATGTATTATAAATGTGTGCTTTACTTGTATTGTCCATCTATACAAAGTCTAAATAAAACTTTTGAGGCGAAGACCAATATTCCACTGGAAAAGACTATTTAGAACATGTTTGAAATCAGATGCAGTTTCAGGAAATTTCCTATCCTCAAGATGTAGGCTTGTTTGATCAACATTTTCTTTCAATCATAATTAAACATGTTTAATGTAACATTCTAATTAATGGTGCTTCAGCGAGACTAAACTGGCTTCAAGTTCTGCAGCTTAACTGATCTCTGGAACATTGCCAACTAATTTTTAAAAAGTGTCTTGATCTGGCTTGCTGTCAGCCTTATTCCAAACAATTGTACCAATCTTACAAAGGGTTTCAAAAGCAATTCATGTAATAGTTTCTAAAGTAGCACTGGCATTACTATATTCCCCATTCCTTACAGGAGAACAGAGCCGCAATAGAACTGTTATAATTTGCCTCTGCTGGCTGCTCACCAGGTTGCTTCAAAGAACCTGAAAATTTGAACCTTTCCAAAAGAAAAACAAAGCAAAACCAAAATGAAGTCTTCTCCCTGCAGTATAGGTAATCCTAGGAGTTCCCAGGGCTGAGAGACCAGGAAGCAGAGAAAAAAATTAGGAAAGTCATGCAGGCCAAGCAAGATTCAAGGAGGAAATATTTAGGAACCTTCATGCTTCACAAGGGCACAATATGAAGACAATATGGGTGGGTAAATCAAGAACCAAAGAGGATTTCTCTGTACAAAGGTGTTCCAAGATGCAATTTTGACAGCTCACCACATGGGGTAGCTACATTGAAAGAAGAAGGTCCTTCATTCTAGGCTAGCCTCAGTAGAGCCTGATACCCATCCCTTTCTGTATATAGGAGGGGGAAAAGAGCAAATTGTAGCTTTTTCAATACACAGATATGAAAGGAGCAGCTAAATGGAGGGACAAGTTAGAGCAAATGGGTTGCTGGACTGTTACACAGATGTTACACTGATTCCTCACGTGAGTGATTATTTCTGAAAGTGATTGCTGCGAAATATGGTTGGAACATGGTTGAGAAAGTCCAGAAATATTTCATAAGAAGAGTTCTCCACTCCTCTACTCATTGCAGAATACCTTATGCCACCAGACTTGAAATTCTAGATCTAGAAACACCGCCTTTGGTCCAATCTAAGTATAGTATATAAAATCATACATTGCAATGTATGCAATGTATCAATGTATGCTACCTGTCAATGAATACTTTTGCTTCAACCATAACAATACAAGAGCAAACAATAGATACAAACTCAAGGTTTATCACACCAAACTTGATTGCAGGAAATGCGACTTCAGCAACAGAGTGGTCAACGTCTGGAATACTCTACCTGACTCTGTGGCTTCTTTCCCAAACCCCAAAAACTTTAACCTTGGACTGTCTACTATTGACCTCACCTCTTTCCTAAGAGGTCTGTAGGGGGCATGCATAAGCACACCAATGTGCCTACCGTCCCTGTGCTATAGTTTATTTTATTTTTCTTATATGTATTCATGTATTCATAACTATGTTTTATTTATACCTATTATCTTGTAAGCAATTGACAAACCAATTTTTTTTTTAAAAAACCTAATTCTAAGAATTAATCAGCTGCAGGCTAACAAGTCCCTGATTGAAATGTTGCCTCAGGTAACAGATAACAGATAATCAGAGTTGGAAGGGACCTTGTAGGTCATCTAGTCCAACCCTCTGACCAAGCGGTCATCATTTCTGACAAATGGCAGTCCAGTCTCTTCTTGAAAGCCTCCAGTGATGAAGCTCCCATAACTTCTGAGGGCAAGCTGTTCCATAGGTTGATTGTTCTCACTGTCAGAAAGTTTCTCCTTGTTTCCAGGTTGAATCTCTCCATGTTCAGTTTACATCCATTATTCCTTGTCTGGCCTTCGGGTGCTTTAGGTTTGGAAAATAGCTTGACCCCCTCCTGTCTGTGGCAGCCCCTCAAATATTGGAAGATTGCTATCATGACTGCTGTCTTCTCTATGGCACGGTCCTCTCTACTTTGCACTATTTATTGTTTTGCATTTAGCTCTATTATTTGGCTATTTGGCATGATATTTTTTTTTATTTCCACATTTGGCATTCTGAATGCATTCTGTTGGAAATATTCTGTATAGGTTCTCGAATTTAATGTAGAAGAAAGCCAAATTCTGAAAAAAATCAATGACAATCCAGAAAAAAGTTAGGAAAGTCAAAATCTGAAAGTTGGCAAACAAGCATGAATAAGTATGTATTCATAACTATGTTTTTACTTATACCTATTATCTTGTAAGCAATTGACAAACCAAATAAATAAATAAAATAAAGTCCTGCTGGGATTTTGAAATCATAATCTATAATAATCTTGCTGATTGAGTAGTGATCTTGTTGCAAGGATTAAGGGAGATGGTACATATGAAATATTTTGAATACCAATAAAACTGAAGATTATTGGCATTTTTCTTTTTATTAATACATTTGGTTCTCCAAATACTGTGATTTTCCAAGTAGTTCCACTTAAGTAAGAATCTTTCAAAGGCTACATTTCAAGGTTCTGATTAATTTTGTCAGTTTGTCCTCTTGACAAATGCAGCAGGAACTGAGCACCTGGGGAAAGAAAGGGAGGGAAAATGTTTGTGTTACTCCCTATGCAGCTAAATCTAAAAAAAAAATAAGAATGTTTAATCCCACTTTTATTATTTTTAATAAAGAACTCAGAGTGGGAAACATACGACATATTCTTTCCTCTTTCTCTTTTCCCCACAATAACAAACCTCTGAGATGGGTTAGGCTGAAAGAGAATGACTGGCCTAAAGATACCCAGTCAATTTTCATGCCTTGGGAGGGACTAGAACTCACAGTCTTCTGGTTTCTAGCCTGGTGCCTTAACCATAGACCCAATCTCTTGAATTAGTTGAAGGTTTTAAGATAGCTGCACTGTTCTAACCTATTGCCACTGTTTGCTGCTAACATATTTACCAGACAGTTGTTATAAACACTCTCTTAGAACAGGCTGCAATCTGGTTTGTCTTATTTGTGTCCCCAGCAAAAAACCAAAAATACAAATCAGTTGCCATATGCCAAGAGAATTATGAGCCTTTCTAGCATATGCAGATAAAGCTCAGCAGGTCTTCTTGACAGTCAGAATTGTTCGCACTTATTCACTGCAGATCTACAACTCAATGTAACTGACACCACCATATGAGACAATTGCCTGTTTTTCCTGTTTAACACCTCTTAACCCTGTCTAAACAAATTATTTACCCAAGGCTTTATTGGCAAACAAGAATTCTTTCCTTCCAAATAACTGCACAAGATTGATTGCAGCTGTTCCATCAGCAATGCTTGGGAAAGTAACTCTGGACAAGTAGGAAGTGTAAATGGTCTCAGGTTTAGAAGGAACTTGTTTGCTGTGTTTCTTTCCTGATCTATATGGAGCAAGCAATATGATCATGTCAGAACTAGGAGTCTTAGAATAATACACCATTCTGTTTGAAAATGAAACAAAGGATCCTTTCCATCAAAAATCCTTTCCACCAACAGAAAAGGAGAAACAAACCTTTTTACATGTATGGTTTGTTGATTTGTATTTAAATATCAGGTAACATTGAGACATATGATTACAAGACTCCTAAAAAGTCTGCATAACTGGCCTTACAGTCCAATGTTCTGTTGTTTGGAATGATCAGGTAGCTTTGTCTCAGCTAATGTTATTGAAATAAACAGGTTTGGCATTTTCTGGATGTCTTTGTTGCCATCTAAGGGGCATTCAGATTTGTACAACCTGCATCAGACACATCTGATTGGTTTAGACTCAGTCTGAAAATATATTTACAAGACCAGTTGTTAAGGAGCTAATAAAGGAGAGCCCTGATATATATGGCTCAATAAACTGACTTGCCCAAGTTTAAATTCTTTGATAGAAATTTCCTTAGGTCTCCCTATATCTGATAGAAATTGAATAAAAGATGTAACTAAGTCTCATAATTTAATTATGATTAAAAATGCAATTTAGGAGAAATAGGTACAATTCTTCAGGATCATTTTGTCCAGCCCTCCTCAATTTTGCAAAAATGTTTGACTACTAAATTGAATGCTATATTCGGAGCCCTATAGAGACAAATTGTGGAAGAACTCAACAAGGTGATATAATATCATGGAAACTATTCTGTAGACAAGATATTCAGGAACTGAACTGGTCTAGAGTATGAATAAAGGTCAACAGAAACTATCATACTCACCTATGGTTTGCTGATGAGAGAGAGAGAGAGAGAGAAAGAAACTGATAGAGAAAGAAGGAGAGAAAGGGAGATAGATGTAAACTATGGTCATATTGATGACTGGTTATTTGGGATTTTTGTTTATAGAAATTGGTACAAGTTATAGCATTTATTATTTCATGTTTTATTGACATGGATGTTGTTATTATATGCTTTGTATTACTCTCAAAATGCTGAAATTTTACTTGCTGGATTAAAATATTTGTCTAATTTTAAACTTGTTTATACTTAATTAGTATAATAATTTAAAAAGTCAATTGTTCATTTCATGTCTAAAACATAAAATTGTAATTTTGGGATACTTCCTATATAATGCAAGCAGGCTATTCTGTCCTTAGTCTGTCCAAACTGATGTGCACTGTACATGCTGTGGTGTGTACATTCTTATAAGTACCTTGCTTTGCCTAAGGAGTTCATGTAACTATTTCATTCTAAGTTTGAGTTAGAATAGTATGTATATATATATATATATATATATATATATATATATATA
>BLBF01000007.1:70227800-70243007 GCA_015471245.1 Laticauda colubrina
TGTTTAGCTTGTCTACCTAACCCTGGTTGGGGAACCCAGGCTTAACAATGTTGATAAAAATAGTGAGATTTTGAGGATATCATTGAAGGGAGCTATGTATTGCTTTGGATTTGATCCTGAAAAGCTGCTTTGGAGCATATCATTCCTGCCCAAACTTCATTAAACTACTCATATATTTCTCCAGGAAACAATGAGCAGCAGGAGACTGCAGTCATCTACCCAAGAAGAAATGTTGCTATTTTACAGATAGGTGCAAAGTTTATGCTCCCAAACACCTTAAAACTATATGCATTTGAGCACATTTATGACAATTTGAGCACATTTTTTCAGCATACAGTAGATATAAAACATTGCAAACATTTGTCCTTTACAACAATTGAAGATTTCAGACACTCTTAAAGACTAGCATGATCAGAAATTCATTACAATAATCAGTTGTGATACAACAGGCCTGTATCACTTTTTGCTAACTCTAAGCAGCTTATGAACTATTGCAGAAAACCCACTAGCCAAAAATTACATAAATGAGCTTTTTGTTACCATCAGCTGGCATTAAGAAGCACTGTCAGACTGGAATGGGACAATTTGCTCCAACTGACACTCTGCAGGATAACTCACACCAGCCAACTTGGGCCAATTCAACACGCGATAATTCCAGAGAGAGACAAGAATTGTAGTGGGCCTTATCTTGTTTTAGGTTTGAACCTTCTCAAATTAGAAGTCCTTGAGGTTGGGTTAGATTCCAACCAGAGATAACTCTGTTGAATTCTCCTGCATTGTCCTTCAGTGAGTTGACCAGTTCTCCTATGGTGAGTTGTCCTAGACCCAAATCTCTTAACCAATTGGCACAATTTGCTCTATCCAACTTGCCATGGCCAACTATAGGCCTGTTTTTTCAGAAGGGGCCCAGCTAACAATGACAGCAAGGTGAGAATTGCTGATAATAGACAGATGATAGCATAATAAGGTGACTCAAGTTGATGGGTTAAGCCTTTTTTGTGATAGTTAATTTATTTTAGAATTGTTAAAGGTTGAAATAAAGATTTAAAAAATATGAATGATTTAATTAATGATTTACGTCAGACGTACAAAGAATCACAGACCATTGGAACATAAGCTACTCAAAGTCTCCTGAACTGTGAGATGGGCAGCAAATAAATCTGATTACTGAATGGATGGACAGACGGACAGATGGACATATAGATATTAATATGCCTAAAGGGCCTTGCTCTGATTTTAGTATATCTATGAAGTTTGCCCAAAGTGCCTACTTGTGTACAGTTGTATATATACAGGTTGCCTTTGTATGCATGTAGATTGCTTAAATGGGTTTTTGAATGGCAAACTATGTATTCTTATTCATTCATAATAAAGGAACTATAACAATAGTTCTTCTCTTCTAGAAACAGATGTATGCTTCTTGGAAAAGGATTGTGAAAATCTCTCTAGAAATTAATGGAGATGGGGTTGCCAACACTCTAGGGCATTTATTCAAGGATTACTCCCACTAAATGAGATTTCTTTCAAAGCAAAACATAGAGCTTGTGATTTACAGTATTCATCTAAATCATGAAAGTGGAACATACATTTCACAAGATGCAATTTAGGAACTACCTCTGTTGCACAGTTCACTGTATGAAAATGTAAGTTTGGTGTCTGCCAGTATGATAGTCCTGCTACTGAATAATTGGATAGGAACTTAGCATGGTGGTTTGTGGCAATTCTACAGGCTGTTTAAATTTTTGTAAATGATAACTCAAGTATGCTAAACTCTGTGAGGCTGTGGAGCACAAGATAGTTGGTATCTCATCAATATCTAGTATTGTCAACAAGGTGAACAAATGTATGCATAGAACTTGTCCTTTGTTCTGTTCCTCTCTGGCCTCCATAGCCAATCAGGTCCCATTCATCTGGCCTATTCTGGATCTATACAAAGAATTAGTGTACAGTAGGAGCATCTGAGATTTCAATTTTTCTGGAAAACAGAAAAAAATAAGTGCCACCTAAGAATTGCAAGAAATGAACAACAGATTTTACCATTTTCAGAATAAGTTAATCATAAGAAAGCAGTTCATGCTCAAACTGTATCACACTTTTTATGTTGAATCTAAACTTAGAAAATGGATGTGAATTTCTTTCTTCTGTTTTGTACAAAGCAGAACAAACTCCTGCATCAATACTGATTTTCATCTGTGATTTACATCAAATGTCACTTTATAAAACAACAATTATGCCCTTTGTAATGTACAATCAACTATTTGGCACATTTATGTTTTTCCACATCAAAATTGTCAGAAAAAATTATAAACACAATTAACATGTTAACTAAAGTCTGCTGACAGCCATTTTTTGTGGTTTAATGTTCTCTTTTAGTCCAACTGAAATATTTACCTTTTAGTAGTATTTTTCCAAATATGTACAATGTTTGGAGTCTGAATTGTTGAATAATTTTAAGAATAGAAAGCAAGTACAATATAACCTTCTAAAACTTTGTTGAAAGCCATTCTTCTGAAAGTCTGTATTGAAATTGGCAGAAATTGAAAGCACAAAGTCTGAGATTCATAAAATTGGAAAGTTTTTCAAGGATCACCGAACCCAACCCCTGCGAAGCATAAATAGATATTTTACCAATTTGAATAAGAATACACTAAATGTGTAATCATGTGAAATCAGTATCAAATAATCTTAAAAATGAAAAGTCTTTTAAAATACTGTCAGATTCTACAGTGCAGATATCTATAGTGATGTTTGAAAATTTGTTAAAAATCCCAAGCGCAAATTATAGAATTACTGTAGTACATTATAGTACATAGCATGGATAGTATTATAATCCTGTATTATAATCCTGTATTCAACAACATGTTAGGGTTAGAGTTTATATCTTGGATTAAGTGGTGGAAGGAATGTTTATCCAATGGGATACTAATACTCTAGAAGATAGAAAAACATTCATAACAATAAAGAGTTTAAAGATATGGCTGAAAGTAACAGAATTAAATTTCACTTAAGAACCATAAATCAACAACATATGGTTGGATTCATATATCAAGTGAGCTACAAACAAGCTAAAACACCTAGTCAATCAGTCTACATACATAATGTTCAATCCAGCATATTCTGCAAATCCAGAAAGCAGAGTAATTGAAAATGTCAATCATGGATATATGTATACCTGCACGGTGG
The DNA here is from genome assembly GCA_015471245.1 of Laticauda colubrina. NCBI lineage: Eukaryota > Metazoa > Chordata > Lepidosauria > Squamata > Elapidae > Laticauda > Laticauda colubrina. The sequence continues at coordinate 70,230,984 of BLBF01000007.1, forward strand.
ATCAAAAAGACAAGATGGCATCTATGATAGTGCAAAGAAAGCCTGACAACTTTCTGATATGTGTCACAAAGGGTTTGGCCACACCATCACAATGCCCTTTGACTTTGATGACTTTCCCCACAGATGGATCTGCATGGGTTCATAAGCATTACAAGAGGGACATTTCAATTTCTCCTCCCAATGCTTTCTCCAGTTGGCCTGACGTGATTCTGAGAGCTAACTTTTTCACCAAAAAACCTAAGAATGGTGAGGTGGCATCTGACTTAGGTGCATTAATGGATGCAACAACACAACAGGAACTGTGCTGGTGCCTTAAATGAAGAGAAATAGCTGTTTTGCTCTCTTTTCTACAAGCAAACACATTTGAGAAAATTTGGCAGTGTAACATTATTATTGGGAATAAATAGAGAGCAATGGAAGCTAATATGGTTTTGGGACCATATCATCAAATGATTGCATGCTATTACAAGCTGTTTCTCTATGAATATGCCATTAATTAGGGTAATTCATTTCACTTGAGTATTTTTGTATTACAAGTATGTACATGTACATACACATAGAGATACATATACATGCATACCATATACACACAGTTTAGTATAGGTTGAAATGTCAGCTTTGAAAATATTGGCTTATTCCTCTTATATGCCTGAAAATCACCAGACAAAGGATAGATGCTACTGCAATGCTAGTAAGTGATTAAAAACAAATGTGTGGAACTAGACCTAATTATATTACTAGAGGGCTATTTCAATTTCTTCAGATGTGAGATCAGGAAATCTGTGTTCTATTACCTCTCCTGTAAACTAGCAAGTCCTTGCCCAGCTTGGAACTTGGATTGGAGAAATCTGCAGCATAAGAAATAATGGAAAAGAGACTGTATACATTCTAGAATATCTTTCACTTAGCCCTCCAGAGTAATTGGGCAAGAAGCAAATATCAACAGTGTGACACACTTTTGTCCTACATTTCTCCTGAAATTAGGAAAAAGCTATACTTCTAGAAAATATCATGGCTGGTTCAAGATTTTATACTATCAGAGCCAAAGGACAACATGTCTTGTCAGCCAGCTCCAGTTTCAGATACAAAAGGCTGCATCTTAGTTCAACATTAGGATGGTGAGATATGTCCTTGTCAGGGTTTTTGACTGCTGCCTAAAACAAAAACAAAAAATATATAGCACTTTTTAAAAAAAGATTCTTACAGCGTTCTTAAGGAGTTCTCTTTAGCATAACATTCAGAGTCAGTTATGATTCAAGAGGCATATAAGCCAAGTAAGTAAGTAAAGGTTTATTGAGATGAATGAAGTGGGGTTACAAGAATTCCAGCAACTGAACTATTTTCAATTTGAAGGCAATATATTTTAGTATTGTTCAGGCAGAGAATTTCTGATTTTCTTTTGAAGTCTTCCTGTGATCTGACAGGGAGCCAGATCTCCACTCTGATATTAGGGAAGATAACAGCTGGCTGTTTAAGTCATGGCCTCATGAATCTCCATTGGTCTGGAAACCAGTTTTTATATCCCTCCACCATTTCTGAGGTGGGGGGGGGATTTTTTTCCTTTGTAGGCTGCAACCCAGTGAATCTTTCTTTATGTACAGTTGAAATATTGCTACTATTTTCGGCAGGTATTTTGACAGGTTTGGACAAGGCAGTCATGAAGCATCGTTAACATCTTTTGAGTTCATTGCTGTAGCCTAGCCCAGCAGAGTTTGCTGAGGACTACTGAAGTATGTGGTGATCTTCTTGAAGCTGGGTGTCACATGGCAGCCCTTGGGTCAGGTGCGTTATGTGCAGGCCATGCCCGCCTGAACTCCACAAAGGGAAAAAAACTTCACGATACATGGAAACATGGTGAGTTTGACAAGTGTTCTTGAACAAACCTGATTAGAAAAGGCACAGGAACAGATCAGCAAGTCAGTTTATTACTGTATAATAGGGATAGATTTCTCGCTATTGCTGAATATAACTCCCAATAGTTCAGTCTTCATTCAGAAGGACCACCAGTGAGGAATGCTAATGCAAAGTAAGAAAAAAAAAGAAAGAAAAAGAAAGAAAAAGAAAAGTGCAAAAAAGGAAATCAAGCTACAGAAAAAAGAAAAGAAAACAAATATAAAGGAATAACTTCTGATTTACTTTTACCAGCAGTTATAAGCACAGTTATAAGTTTACCTCTTACAGTATGGTTACAACCTACCTCTCTTCTTTCTATAATCTATCTAATCATGAAAACGATCAATCCTAAATTCATTTTTTCCTGTTTCACAGAAAAAGTCTATAAGTGGTTCCTAGTCAGCAGTAAATGTAGATGATGTCTTTTCTCTGATCAAAGAAGTCAGTTTAGACATCTCAGCAAGTTTCATCATGTTTACCAACCATTCCTTGATTATGCATAATGCCAAATCTTTCCATCTTGTGCATAAAATAATTTCATTGTCATATCCAAAAACAACGCTCCATTATTTTCCCAATTTTTTATCCATCACCCCCGAAAGAAAAACCTTAGGTTTCAGTTGTATATTAATCGTTAAGAGCCTCTGAATCCATATATGTATGTATCTTTCTTCCTTGCAAGGTAAAGTTCATTGTGTTTAATAAAGATTGTAAAAGTCCATCCTCAAGGAACAACTAACATTCTGCAACCTTTAACACTATAAAACACCTCCATTCCTTAAGAAGGGCTCAATAGATTGATAAAAATGCTAGTCTAAACATTTGGTTGTCTGTGCAACCAACAACAACAGCTTCAACCATAACAATACAAGAGCACACAATAGATACAAACTCAAGGTAAACTGCACCAAACTTGATTGCAGGAAATGCGACTTCAGCAACAGAGTGGTCAATGTCTGGAATACTCTACCTGACTCTGTAGTTTCTTCCCCAAACCCCAAAAACTTCAACCTTAGACTTTCTACTATTGACCTCACCCCTTTCCTAAGAGGTCTGTAGAGGACGTGCATAAGCGCACCAACGTGCCTACCGTCCCGATCCTATTGCTTCTTTTTTTATTAGAACAACAACAATAATAATAATAATGTATTTTTCATAATCTTGGAAAAGGAATTTAACTTAATCTCATGAAAAAAATAACCCATTTATTTTTTAAATTAACACATAAGAATAATTTCTAAAGTTGGGAGAGTGAAGGGGTATACTGGATTAATTAAAAATTAAAAAATGGGTGTGATTGCTAATTAGGAAGAACAAATCAGCCTTGTCTATCTTGCCCCTCAGAAAATTGAAAAAGAAGTTTCTATCTCTTGCCCATGCTCCATAAGGACATATATCTATGAATCAATTTAAAATTATTAAAATTAATTAGGGACTCTGATCTGCTTTGTTTTTATATGCACTGAGGAAAATGTTTTTCTTTAAGCCCATGTCACACTGCCCAATGGATGCAAAAAGGACACAACGGATGAGCAAAATGTTCCATCCGTTGTTATCCGCTCTCAAAAGGGGCAAAAATTTGCATAAGCAGAGCGGATAACACGGAAAGGAACGGACGTGGGGAGGATGCAGAGCGGATGCAGAGTGGATGCAGAGCGGATGAGCTGCATCCGCTTTCATCCTTTCTCCATCCGTGCTACTAACGCTGCGTGTCCGTTCTGCTTCCTCCCTGCGTCCGTTTACCGCTGGAACAGATTTTAGTTGTGCAGATGCACAGCGGATGCCTAGTGGATATAGCAGATGCGTAATGGATGCAGAACGGATGTCCCCTGTGTGCCCAGAGGATGCAGAACGGATGCATTGGATACATTTTCTGCGCAAAAGTTTTAGGCAGCACAAAAGTTTCTGAGCGGATGAAACGTCAATAAACGGATGCTGGACGGATAGAGAGGAAGCAAAACGGAGGCAGTGAGTACATTGCGTTAACCAACGGATGGCAAGCTTTTTTGTCCGTTTTACATCCTCTTTGCATCCGTTGGTGCAGTGTGACATGGGCTTTAAAATCAGGATCATAATGGAAAAAGGAGAGGGAAGAATAATTCTCAATTTGCAATCCATGGCACTGTAGTATTTTTTTAAAAAACAAAACCTTACATCTTTGAAAAGGAAGCATTTGATAATATGTGTAGCTACATAATTACTTTTTCTGAGTTGATTGCAGTTGTTTCTCATAAATAATGGCAAAAATATAAATAACTCCTCTCCATGTAACCTTGATGCAATTGAATTGAATTTCAAGTTTATTTCAAGTTTTAGACTTGTAGACATTTGGTTAGTAGCTTTTTTGCTTTCCTGATTTTAAGACACAGATGAGGGATGCTTACATCCTTCAGAAGAGTCTGTGTTGTGGGTCCCAGCATTCCCTATTATTATTCCCATTGGAAATGGTTGTCAATTCTGAAGCGAACCTGACTGAAGCCACATAGTTTCCCACCTCATAGTTGCCATGAACTTTAAAAGGGGGAAGGAAGGGGGGAAATAGATAGACTGGCTATCAGTCAAAACAAAAAATTTCTTTGTGGGAACCAAGTTCATCTCAACAGGTGGCAAGTGAAGGAGGAGAGGAGTGACCTAGCAGCCTTCCAACTCCTTTCATTGGACAATGTGACCGGTGATATCTGGGGAGGGAAATATTTGCTCTTTTAATTAGAGGACCCCCGCAGGAACTTTCAGACTTGGTTTTCAATAGCTATGCCAATATGATGTATCCAGTAAACATGTTCTTTGAGAAATCTACCTGCCTTGGAGTTCTGATTTTGGTGGACATGTTACCTGAAACCTTGACAATTGTGAGAAATTACCTATAATTCACTAACAGTATATTAAAGAGAATTTTATATCTCTGTCACCCTTCAAGTTGGACTTTGCAGTAATCATTTCTCCCCCCAAATCTAGAAAATTAATGTTATTTTCACTGGATGCCAAAATTGGCCTAATGTAAATTTGCCACATTTTTTTCTGAGGTGTTAAATAGAAGGAATGACAACAAAATTGGTTATGTCTTTGCAGCAAGTGATGAAACTGGAAAGCAGGCATCTCCTGATGTCCTTTGTGCCCAAGGCAGAACTAATTTTCTTTCCCACACCAATCTATATTAAATCCTGCTGGCACAAGTCCTTTTATTTATTGAGATAACAGCAGCAAAAGAAAGGTCAATAAAGACAATATCGTGGTTTTTAATAGAACTATGCTTCTGACATCTGCCTGGGCTAAATGAGTTGCTGAAGGATTTGATCCGTTTTAGGGAGTGTATTAAGTTACATGAGTTTAATACACACGAATATCCATTTGGTTAGACATTGGCAATTTTGTGCCAACAATAACTTTGGGATTTATTAAAAGCAAGCCACTATTTTAATGAGAAATGTTTTTATGCTATAAGAAGGAATGTGTTTTTTATGAGATTTATAAAGCATATTCAAAGAAGCAAAGGAAGAGGTGATTTCTAAATGGAGCTTGCATGTTTGTTACTTGTAAATAAATAGATATCAATCAAAACAGCACTGGATAAAAGTCATTTTATTCTATTTTGCATTAAACACATGACTCAACATTGCTTGCATTGGAGCAGTTCCTTCAGATACTTACTTATCTAGGATTTGTAGCACATCAAATCTACTGAAAAAAAATTGAGATATTTTGTTATATTAACCACAGATAGAGTCAAGCACAATCTTTATATTTTGTGGTATGATCATTCAGGGATGTATTAGCAGGCTAATCCTATGCAGTTCAATGAAAGATGAGTCCTGTTTAATTCTGTATATAGGACTGTAAATTAAGTCATAGATGCTTGTTGGAATTTTATTGGAGGTTGAGGCTACCAGGTCTAGACTGCAACAATCTAGACGACTGCTGGACAGAAACAAAGTGATACAGAAAATGCTAGCTCTTTGCTTTCATCTAAGGATAATCTGCAGTTCTTCAGCTCATATCTCGTAGCAATAGATCTCTATTTCAGTCTGGCTAATGTTACATAAAGCACTAAGCATGCAAGAAAAAACTGTTCTGTTTGCTATGGGGTACTAGGATCAAGCATAGAGCTACTGCAGTTTAAATTGCCATGACATGTTTCTGTCCTTGAGGCCATTCTATATAGTGTAGATTTCTCCTGCCAATATAAACTTATCACAGAGGTGATAAACTCACCTTGGTCAGCCAGCATTACCTGTGGTTGTGTGTGTTTCATGAATTGTCATCAGGGAAGTTCATTTGAGGCAAAATATTTGTAGCTCATTAACCACATGCATGCTTTACATATAATAGATCTAAAGTTCAAATCATGGTATTTTTAGATAGCTGTATTGATGGGAAATGAAACCAAACTGATTTAAAATTCAGGAAAGCTATTGTGGTCAATTCAGACACTCTGAAAATAGATGGAGCAATGCTTTGATTCAGTGAAAGAACTATATATCTTGAGTCTGAAGGTTCAAATTAATGAGAATTTACCAAGAATATCTAAACCAAAATATGTATTGTTACAGCTGACCTGCAAGTATCTTTATTTCCATTCTCATTCATCTGAAGTATGGCAGGAGGGGGTTAAATATTTCTAAGTACCCTAAATATATGCAGTATCTGCATACCTTAATACATTCGTCATCCTCTACTCAATTTTCCAAGGTAGTTATGAATACTGCTACCAATCCTACCAATTCCAAGGCAGTAATTTAATTTGCTGTTATATATTCCAACCTGTTTTTTTATTTCAAAACAGTTTTTGCATGAACCTTGGCCACAATGTAATTTTAAATAGATATATTTGGATATTGTTGCCAGATATTTGAACTTCAAAAGTGTGGTTTGTAAAAGCTTGGTTCTTGAATAACACTTAAGTTCTTTAATTAACACTTATGAAGTTAAAATATGAACAGGAAAGGAACAGCTACCAATCCTCAAAATAGCTGAGAAGAAAGCAATATTTCATGAGATCTCAAGTGCAGAAAGTATTTAATTCAGCACTAGCCCAGAATGTACAGATGCTTTATTTGCTTAAAAAAAAAACACCTTTACTTTTCTTAACTGAACTGTAGTTTATGCTGTGCATGTTGGAGTAAGCATGTAGTTCAGATAATTTGTTTATGGACTCTTGTGGCTTTTGTTACAAGGATGTTTAATTCAAGAGAACAGCAGCAAGTGTCCTAAACAATATCTAACACTTTCCAAAGGCTTCAGGCCATTATTTTCTTGGCGGGAGGGGTGGAAGCAGTGGTGTTGCTGAGAAGATAAATACTCACTCCAGCTCCCTTTTTCTCTTGTAATGTCTCCCTGTCTGCTTTAATAAATGTCTTCTTCTGGCTCTTGGCATCTCCTTGGACAAGGAATGTAAACTGAAAAGACTGTGGAGCCTACAACTGGCATAAGAGTATGTGATGAATAATAACAGGCAGAGACACTATGGCTAAGTTTCCTGGACCAGTATTTGGTAGTACAGTCTGCATTAAGGCAAATTATATCGGGTGAAGGAGATGAAAGGACTATCTCCACCCCTAACTCCCATGAAGCACATCCCTGAATCTGGAGACAAATTATTCATATTGGCTGCAGCAGTTGAGAAAGGGTGAAGACTCAAGAATAGAAATCAGCCATATATAATAACAAAAGTATTAACATTTTAAAAAAGAATGCAAGCACCATTGTCTTCATTTTGACGTATAGAGTTTTCTCTCCCAAATATATATACAGTATTTAACCTCCACTGAGAGCTAAATTGCTCTTTGTAGATATGTTTTTAAATTTTTCTTGGTATAATTTATTGTCAGTACTTTTATACTCTTGTACATTTATACTTATTGTATTAATGGTGAACATTTTGTACTCTTTATTCTTCATAATGAAGGAAGGTCATGGTTTTACATGCAAAAGATCTCTTGCTTCATTCTTTGGTATTTTTAGGGTGTAGCAGAAGAAATTCTAACCTGCACTTCTTATGTCAGCTCAAAGAATCAAGTACTGTACTTTTTTTTTTGAAAAAAAAGTAGCTCTGTGGATCAAAGAGAAGGAAGTTTACGTGTAGTTTAAAGCCCATGTCACACTGCACCAACGGATGGAAAGAGGATGTAAAACGGAGAGAAACACTTGCCATCCGTTGGTTAACGCGATTCATCCATTCTGTACTCACTGCCTCCGTTTTTCATCCTCTCTATCCGTCCAGCAACCATCGACTGAGGTTCCATCCACTCAAAAAGTTTTGAGCTGCTCAAAACTTTTTGAGCGGAAAATGTATCCAACGCATCCATTCTGCATCCGCAACACATATGGGGAACATCCGTTCTACATCCAGCATCATCCGTTACGCATCCGCTATATCTGCTAGGCATCCGCTGCGCATCCGCGCAACTCAAATCCGCTCCAGCAGAAAACAGACACAGGGAGGAAGCAAAACGGATGGGGAACAGATGCGCAGCATTAGTAGCACGGACGGAGAAAGGATGAAAGCGGATGCAGCTCGCAAAGAAAGCATTTAAAATGGAAAAAACGTTCGCAGAAGGGACCTATCTTGGATATTAAGGATGGCTAGAGGATGCCTAGAGGATGCAAAAGGACACCTAGTGGAAAACCTATATTGCCTATAAAAAGGGGGAGGAACTCACTTGGATCTCACTTTCAGTCGAGCAGCCCTGCTGTGCAGACCTCTGCAGCCATAATCTGGCTCTTGCTCTTCCACAGCATCCATTGATGTCCACCATGGATCATAACACAGTCCTTTTGGTAGCCACCATCGTTCTACAACAGTGCGAAGCCATCTACAGGCTCTTTCAACTGTTCTACGGGAAGAAAAGGAGGCGGCCAAGAAGTGTCTGGGTCCAAAGATGGATCGGGAGAAGAGCAGAGTATGGACTGTACAACAAGCTGATGGTGGAGCTGAGGAACAAAGACCCTCGTGCATTCCAGAACTTCATGAGGATGCCTCCAGCCATGTTTGATGAAGTTGTGGAGTGGCTGAGACCCAGGTTGACCAAGGCAAACACCAACTCCCGGCCCAGCCTGGACCCTGGGCTCAAGGTGGCACTGACACTCTGCCACCTGGCCTCTGGGACCACGTAGAGAAGCATGCAGTATGGCTGGAGGGTGCCACACAACACCATCAGCATTGTGGTCAGAGAAGTGGTGCAGGCCATCATCGAAGAATACCTGGAGGAGCTCCTCCAGTGCCCCTCCACTGAAGAAGGCTGAAAGAAAGTTGCAGAGCAGTGGTATCAGAAGTGGAACTTCCCCCACACCGTTGGAGCCATAGATGGGAAGCACGTGGCCTGCAAAGCTCCAGCCAAGTCGGGGTCCACTTATTTCAATTACAAGGGCTTCTTCAGCATCATCCTTTTCGCCATGGTCGATGCTGACTACAAGTTCATGTACATCGATGCTTCAGGCAACGGGTCAGCTTCAGATGCCCAGATATACAATGCCAGTCACCTCAAGGAGGGGCTGGAACGCAACCTCATCATGGGCTTCCCAGATCCAGAACCCCTGCCCAACGACACACAAGATATGCCCTACTTCATCATGGGGGATGACGCCTTCTCCCTCAGAACCTACCTCATGAAGCCCTACACTTCCAGATGCCTCACCTGTGAAGAGAGGATCTTCAACTACAGGCTGTCCAGGGCAAGGCAGGTGGTGGAGAATGCCTTTGGCATCCTGGCCAACAGGTTCCAGGTACTTCTCACCACCATGCAGCATCGCCCAGAGACCGTGAGGAGGATCGTGGAAGCTTGCTGTATCCTGCACAATCTCATGCGCACCCGCTACCCAGTGTTGCAGAACAGGCTCTTGGACCTCCAACAAGGCAATGGGGACATGGAGCCTGGGGAATGGAGGCAAGGGCGAAACCTGATAGACACTGAGGATGTGCAAGGCCCCAACAGAGCTTCATGTGAAGGGAAGAAGGCAACCTCCTGAGACACTGGTGCAACTCCCCAGCTGGAGCAGTGGAGTGGCAAGACAGGATGATAGATGATTAATGGATGCTTCCTTCAGCCTGTCTCATCACACGGATGAGATTGGGCCATGTATGTTGGGTGGGCCTACAATGAATTTAATAAAGAGTTGTGTTTATGTTGACATGTGTGGATGAATGATTACATTATTATTGACAATAAAGGGCCATAGGTGTGGCAGCTGGGAGAGTGGGCCATACAGTTCCACTATGCTTGCACTGGAGGTTTATCTATCCCATAGCTATTAGCCATCCCACAGGTATCCCTGCCCATCCCACAAGTATCCCTGCCCATCCCACTGCTATCCTTACCCATCCCACAAGCATGCAAAGGCTTAAACCATTTCTAAAAGTTTCCACCAAGACTTTATTGACAAAAATAAATGAAGCAAGTATGTGAAGCAAAGATAATCTTTATTAATAACAAGCTGTAAAAGAAAAATGACCCAAGTCAAGTGTCCAAAGCAAAGATAAAGTCAATAGGTAGCCACCCAGTCTCTGGCACTCTTCTCAGTCAGTCTGAGGCATTCCCATCGTCTCAGGGGTGAAGGGTCCAGGGGCTGTGCAGGTGGCTGCTGCTGGAGTGCTGGTCTGAGGCACCATTGGGGTGCCTGGCCCCGAGAGGACAACAGGGGATGGTGTGTTGAGGAAGCTCTCAGACAGCTGGCTGAGCCCCATGATGTTGAGAGCCCCTTCCTCCATGACATGGGGTGTCAGCCCCAATTCCGATGACACATTTTCTGAGGCTGGGCTTGGCTGTGGGTTGGAGGAAGGAGTAGTGTAGTGGGACTGTCTGGTCTGCAGCTGGGTGAGGACTGGCGTGGGTGGCATCGGTGGCGTGGGTGGCATCTGTGGCGTGGCTGGCATCAGTGGCATGGGTGGCATTGGTGGCATCAGTGGCACCGGTGGCGTCCAATGTACCTGTGCCTGGACTGGCAAGGGCTGCCTGTGCTGCTAGACCTCTTGGTAGCCATAGCCTTGGTAGGTGAGGGCCTGTGGAAAGCCTTGGAAGGGCAGTGACATCACCTGGGGTGGAGGAGCAGACCTGGACTGGGTGGGAGCAGGTTCATCTGGGTCTGGAGGGTTGTGAAGAAGATCGGTGATCCTGTCCTTCACCACCTGGTACTGGGGTTCTGACATGTTCATGAGGGTCTTGTTGACGTCGGTGAGGAAGGGCTTACGGCTGGAGGATGGGGCATTGGTGTGTACCAGCTGAGAGAGGAGATCTACGCTGCTGCTGATGGTGTCCCTGATCTCCAGCAGGACAATGTGGCTCTGTCCCTCTGGTCTGCCTCTCTGCCTTTCAGTGGAGGTGGAGCTGGGGGTGGATGTGGGTTGGGCTGTGGTGGAAGTGACCTCTCCTTGCTCCCACTGTGTCAGGGGGTCCTCCACGCGCTCCGCCATGGGGAGTGCAGCTGTCGGGGGGGGTCTTCATCGTGGGACGCTCCACAGATACCTGCCTGGACACAGGAGCTGACTCTTGGCCAGAAGAGGACTGGCTCTCAGCAGGCTGCCTGAGAGTGAGGGTTGTGAGAGGGACTGCTCCTCAGTGGCGGATCTCACCCTCCAAGAAGCTGCACTTGGCCATCACGTAGGTTTCTCGGTCCATCAGCTTGACCACGGCCTGGCCAGATTTCTTGAGGTGCAGCTTCCCATACCAGGTGTGCATGTGCTTCCACCAGCTGAGGAGCACCTCTGAAGTGTAGCCCAGGCTCCCCGCCTTCTCTCTCCAAGCCGCCTGCTTCCTCTTGGTGTCTCGATAGAGCCTGTGTCCCTTCCACCAAAGATATTCATTCTTCCTCAGCCACTCCAGCACCTCCTCCTCATGTTCCTCTTCGATTGTGAATTGCCTCCTCTCCCGTTCACACGTCTGCCTCTTCCTCCCTTTGGCAGGGCCATATGGGCCCTCATCAGAGGGGCTTCCAGGTTGTAGGGGCTGCTCCTTCACACCACCACCAGCAGCAGCAGCAGCAACAACAACAGTAGCAGCAAAAGCAGGACCAGCAGGACCAGCAGCACCACCAGCAGCACCAGCACAAGCAGCACCAGCAGGACCAGCAGCAGGGCCAGGAGCACCAGCAGGAACAGCAGGACCAGGAGCACCAGCAGGACCAGGAGCACCAGCAGGACCA
>BLBF01000007.1:70243017-70255747 GCA_015471245.1 Laticauda colubrina
CAGCAGGACCAGGAGCACCAGCAGGACCAGGAGCACCAGCAGGACCAGGAGCACCAGCGGGACCAGCAGGACCAGGGCCACCAGCAGGACCAGCAGGACCAGGAGCAGCGCCAGCAGAGTAAGCACCAGCAGGACCAGCAGGACCAGGAGCAGCGCCAGCAGAGTAAGCACCAGCAGAAGCACCAGCACCAGGAGCAGTGCCAGCAGAGTAAGCACCAGCAGAAGCACCACCACCAGAAGCAGCATCAGCAGAAGCACCACCACCAGAAGCAGCATCAGCAGAGTAAGCACCAGTAGAAGCAGAGTCAGGGCCAGGGGGTGGGAGGGTGGCCCTGTCCATCTTGCCAGGGCTGGCAGCAGATGACAGAGGCTTCCTTTTCTTTCCCATGGTTGTTGGGTTGTTGGGTTGCTGGCTGGCTGGCTGGCTGGCTGGCTGGCTGGCTGGCTGGCTGGCAAGCTGTGTCTGGAAGCAGGTCTTTCCTCTGAATGGTGACCTGCTTGTGAGCTGCTTCCCTTTATATCCGCGGGGCTGACGCAATGCATCCTCCCCGCATGCGCAGTGAACGCTAGGCATCCGCTAGGCTTCCGCTAGGCTTCCACTCTGCATCCGCTTCATCTGCTCTGCATCCGCTGTGCATCCGCTTCATCCGCTCGGCGTCTGCTCTGCATCTGCTCTTTCTGTTCCGCGTCTGCTTTGCTGTGCTCCCCCGGAAGCCTTGCGGATGTACCATCCGCACCCATCCGCTTCCATCTGCCAGGCTTCCATGGAGCATCCGCTTTCCATCCGCCCTACGTCCTCCCCCCGTCCGTTCCTTTCCGTGTTGTCTGCTCTGGTTATGCAAATTCGGGACACTTTTGAGAGCGGATAACAATGGATGGAACATTTTGCTCATCCGCTGTGTCCTTTTTAGAAATGTTTTGCATCCATCGGCCAGTATGACAGGGCCTTAAGGAGCTGTCCAATTAAAAGAATAGAAAGAGATGTTGTTTTAGCAAAATTAGTTGTAAATGGAGCAACTAAGATGTCACCCACTACCTCTCTTCAAGATTGTAAAATAAAGAACACTTGTTTCCCAGTCAGATATTTGATGGGTTAACTGTCCATACTACAAACTCTACATTTTTATTCAGACAGCTGCCACTATTGGTACTAAACTGAATTGCCAAGATAAAGAAAATAGTGTGTGAGGAGAAAGCAAAAAAATAAAAATAAAAAATGCTTTAACCTTTCAGGTCTTCTCCAAGGAAGGATCTCAGAGGAGACCTTATCCTTGTAGGTCTCATCACCAACAGTGACCTTATTGGACATGCCATACAGAAACCCTATAGACCAGAACTTTAGTCCATTCAAAGTATGTCTTTGATCCCAAATTTTGAGTTGATCCAATCTGACATTCAAATGAAAAATGTGTTTAGTGTTAATGTTTTAACATGCAAATTTGACACTGTCATTTTCAAATTTAAAAAAGTATGAACTCGCACACATGTAGGTATGTAGAGTACCCCATTAATTTCAATTGAGGCAGCAAGTGTATATACATCTGAGGTGCAGATGTTCCTGTTTCTGAGAATATTTCTGGCAATAGCATTCCATGCGTTAATATTCTAGGCTTCTATAAGCTGCTTTGATCTTTCCCTCCCTCTGCTGGCATGATTAACATCAATAAATATGCAACCAATGCAGCATTACACTTTAAAGAAAATCAAAAGCAAAGTTGACAGTTACTCATACATTGATAGCATTATAGGAAGTTTAAAATGATCCAAGTAATAATGTAAATTGTAAACTAAGCATAGAAAATGCTGGCTCTTATGCTATAGTTATAATGTTATGGAAATCAGATTAATCTACCATTTACTTGGTCTACAGTAGGATTGCCAGTTCATTTGAAATCAATTTAGTTCAGTATTTTAAGGAACAAGGATCCTATTTAGTTGCATGTGCAAACCATATAGTATATAACTGTAAAAAGCCTTTAATGGCAAGTGTGATAGAAAAGTATTTCAAATATTTAACCCCGAGGATGAGTTGTAAAAATAGCATTTTCTACAGCCTCGGGCTTTCTTCCTTGTGCTACAGTGAAAAATCCTTTGTTGTTTTATGTTTCTTGCCAAAAACTAAAGTTACATCTCACTGCAAATGTGCCAAGAATCAATCATTTACACATACACTTTAGCTTAAGCAAATGGTGTGAATTCATGATTAGATAATGCTGATTGAACTCATGATTATATATTATGGGTTGACGAAAGCTACTGGTTCTGGGCTTTAAAAATTGGAATGACAGAAAAGGATAGCAAATGGTTGGAGTGTTTTGTATCTTTTCTTATTACCTAGTGGTAATCTAGATGCTTGCAACTGGATCTGTTAATCCAAACATTGATGCCCTAGTTGTTCAGAAAGTTGTGGTTTAATATTTTAAGCCCATGTCACACTGAACCAACGGATGCAAAGAGGATGTAAAATGGACAAAAAAGCTTGCCATCCATTGGAAAACGCGATGTACTCACTGCCTCCATTTTGCTTCCTCTCTATCCGTCCAGCATCCGTTTATTGACGTTTCATCCGCTCCGAAAGTTTTGAGCTGCCCAAAACTTTTGCGCAGAAAATGTATTCAGTTCATCCGTTCTGCATCCGCTTCGCATCCGCTACGCATCCGTTACACATCCGCTGTATCCGCTAGGCATCCGCTGTATCCGCTAGGCCTCCGCTGCGCATCAGCACAACTCCATCCGCTCCAGCGGTAAACAGACGCAGGGAGGAAGCGGAATGGATGCAGAACGGATGCAGAACGGAAACAAAGCGTTTAAAATGGAAAAAATGTTCGCAGAGGGGACCTATCTCTGATATTAAGGATGTCTAGAGGATGCCTAGATGATGCCTAGCGGAAAACCTATATTTCCTATAAAAAGGGGGAGCAACTCATCTGCATCTCACTTTCAGAACAGCAGCCCAGTGGTGCAGACCTCTGCAGCCTTCATCTGGCTCTTCCTCTTCCAAAGCATCCAGTCATGTCCACCGTGGATTGTAACAAAGTCCTTTCGGCAGCCACCATCGTTCTGCAACAGTGCGAAGCCATCTGCAGGCTCTGTGAACACTACTGCGAGAAGAAAAAGAGGCAGCCAAAAAGAGTCTGGGTCCGAAGATAGTTTGCCAGAAGAGCAGAGGACGGACTGTACAGCAAGCTGATGGTGGAGCTCAGGAACGAAGACACTCGGGTGTTCCAGAACTTCATGAGGATGCCTCCAGCCATGTTTGACGAAGTTGTGCAGCGCCTGACACCCAGGTTGACCAAGGTAAATACCAGCTTCCAGCCCAGCCTGGAACCTGGGCTCAAGGTGGCACTCACTCTGCGCCACCTGGCCTCAGGGACCACCTACAGGAGCATGCAGTACGGCTGGAGGGTGCCATCCAACACCATCAGCATTGTGGTCAGAGAAGTGGTGCAGGCCATCATCGAAGAATACAAGGAGGAGCTCCTCCAGTGCCCCTCCACTGAAGAAGGATGGAAGAAAGTTGCAGAGCAGTGGTATCAGAAGTGGAACTTCCCACATACCATTGGAGCCATAGATGGCAAGCACGTGGCCTGCAAAGCTCCAGCCAAGTCAGGGTCCACTATTTCAATTACAAGGGCTTCTTCAGCATCATCCTCTTCGCCATGGTCGATGCTGACTACAAGTTCATGTACATCGATGCTTCAGGCAACGGCTCATCTTCAGATGCCCAGGTATACAATGCCAGTCACCTCAAGGAGGAGCTGGAAAGCAAACTCATCATGGGCTTCCCAGTTCCAGAACCCCTGCCCAACGACACACAAGATGTGCCCTACTATATCATGGGGGATGATGCCTTCTCCCTCACAACCTACCTCATGAAGCCCTACACTTCCAGACTCCTCACCCGTGAAGAGAGGATCTTCAACTACAGGCTGTCCAGGGCAAGGCGGGTGGTGGAGAATGCCTTTGGCATCCTGGCCAACAGGTTCCAGGTACTTCTCACCACCATGCAGCATTGCCCAGAGACCGTGAGGAGGATCGTGGAAGCTTGCTGCATCCTGCACAATCTCATGCGCACCCGCTACCCAGTGTTGCAGAACAGGCTCTTGGACCTCCAACAAGGCAATGGGGACATGGAGCCTGGGAAATGGAGGCAAGGGCGAAATCTGATAGACACTGAGGATGTGCAAGGCCCCAACAGAGCTTCATGTGAAGGGAAGAAGCAGCGCAACCTCCTGAAACACTGGTGCAACTCCCCAGCTGGAGCAGTGGAGTGGCAAGACAGGATGGTAGATGCTTAATGGATGCTTCCTTCAGCCTGTCTCATCACACGGATGAGATTGGGCCATGTATGTTTGGTTGGCCTACAATGAACAGGGCGTTTAATAAAGAGTTGTGTTTATGTCGATATGTGTGGATCAATGCTTACATTATTATTGATAATAAAGGGCCATAGGTGTGGCACCTGGGAGGGTGGACCATACAGTCCCACTATGCTTGCACTGGAGGTTTATCTATCCCACTGCTATCCTAACCCATCCCACAGCTATTACCCATCTCACACGTATCCTAACCCATTCCAAAGCTATCCTTACCCATCCCACAAGCATGCAAAGGCTTAAGCCATTTCTAAAATGAAGCAAGTGTGTGAATCATAAATAGACTTTATTAACAACAAGGTATAAAAGAAAAATGAGTCTCTGCCACTCCTCTTGGTCGCTCAGTCACAGGGGTGAAGGGTCCAGGTGCTGTGGACGTGGCTGGTGCTGGAGTGCTTTTCATCAGCTCCTCCAGAAGCAGAAGCAGCAGAAGCCCCAGCCCCAGAGGAGCGAGCCCGTGCTGCAGAAGCCCCAGCAGAACCAGAGTGAGGGCCAGGGGGCGGGATCGTAGCCCTGTCCCTCTTGCAAGGGCTGGCAGCAGATGGCTGAGGCTTGCTGTGCTTCCGCATGGTTGTGGGGTTGCTGGCTGGCAGGGAGGCTGGCAGGAACCAAGGCTGGCAGGAAGGCTGGCAGGGAGGCTGGCAGGAAGGCTGGCAGGAAGGCTGGCAGGAAGGCTGGCAGGCAAGCAGACAGCAAGGCTGGCAGGAAGGCTGGCAGGCAGGCTGGCACCAAGGCTGGCAGCAAGGCTGGCAGCAAGGCTTTCATGCAGGGTGGCACCAAGGCTGGCACCAAGGCTGGCACCAAGGCTGGCACCAAGGCTTGCAGGCAGACATGCAGGCAGGGCAGGCAAGGCAGCCAATCCGTTGGGCAGCAGGTCTTTCCTCTGAATGGCGACCTGCTTCCGACCTGCTTCCATTATATCCGTGGGGCTGACGCAATGCATCCTCCCCGCATGCGCAATTAACGCCAGGCATCCATTAGGCTTCCGCTGTGCATCCGCTGTGCATCTGCTTCATCCGTTCCGCATTCGCTGTGCATCCGCTGTATCCATTCTGCGTCCGCTTTGCTGAGGTCCCCCGGAAGCCTAGCGGACGTGCCATCTGCTTCCATCCGCTTCCATCCACTGGGCTTCCGTTCTGCATCTGCTTTGCATCCGCCCTGCGTCCTCCCCGTGTCCGTGTTATCCACTCCGGTTATGCAAATTTTTGCCCCTTTTGAGAGCGGATAACAACGAAAGGAACATTTTGCTCATCCGTTGTGTCCTTTTTGCATCCGTTGGGCAGTGTGACATGGGCTCTAAGTACTAGAATAGGATTAGGAGGATACAGATGCCTACTCCACACCATTCAAGAAATATATTAAAGAATGATTATGATCTATTGGCTGTAGTTCTGAGCCATCTGTAAAACAGAAAAATCTGCTATGGAGAGGGAGCTGGGTTGAGGTGATGCTGAAGTCTATAGTAGAGGCATGAACTATTAAGCACCTTGGTCCTTCCACTAGAACAGTGGTTTTCCTGGATCCTAGTTTTCTCCTACAATGGAAGAAACTTTTTAGTTCAAACATTTTCAGTAACAGGAATGATACATTAATGTTCATGCTGTTATATTAAAATCAATTGTTATATAAAATAAATACTTTGAGGGCTCTATATCATCTTTTCTTTTGATGCTTTTCTTTTCTTTACTGTAATGAATTCTTAGTAAATCCTCACTTAGATGGGTAATCTTTTGTGTAACCCCAATAGAACTTGCATAAGATCCAGTTTCATTCCATGTATGCTGAACAAAATAAACAAGAAAACACTAAGAGCATTGATGGAAAGAGTTGAACTAGAGCCGGAACATAAACAAAGCAATTGCCCAGTACAATCTATTAGCTGATTTTTTAAAAAAGTGAGTGGATATTTATTTATTTAGATCATGTCTTCTGGAGTTGGAGGGAGGAGATGGTCTGTTATTTTAAAATGGGAATGGGAATGGAGAATCTGTGGCCCTTGGCCTAATTTCAAAAGCCTTCTGCAAACAATCTGATCTGATCTCTTGCAAGAAGTCTCTTTTCCTAAGACTAGAAAATAAGAGAAGTTGGTTACAGTCACAAAAGAAGGGTTTTAAAAATGGATTCAAATGGTGGCCTCACCTACTTTGGGCTTTTGTAACAACTTTTTGAAACATTTTTGTGGTGCTCCCACCCCAGAAGATTAACCCTGAAATTATAAACTTTAAATCATTATTTTTATTCTAAAGAAGAAATCCCTATAAGTTGAAAGGGGTCCCTTAGAATGTTTAATGTGCCAGTTAATCACATTAATATTCAGTGGCAAACTGCCTGGTAATAAATAAATAACACTTCCTTAATCTTGCAATGCTTGCATTGAAAATATTAATCTCAGCCAAACTCTGGAACCTCTATTCTTCCTAGATAAAATTGCATTGACAACAAAGAGAGGGAAAGAGGGAAGGAGAGAGAGAGAGAGGATGAGAGAGAGAGAGAATCACATGCAATCTTAAACAAATAGGCAAACACTGAATTATTTGCCCTGGAATATTCCATTTGGTTATGGAAGACAGCACACATGGAAACACTGCCGAGCTTGCTGTTAATGTTGTTCCTCCATCAGGAGACAATCTTGCCATTCTAGAAATAAGTTATTAGTTATTAGGGATGAGATCCAAGTTGTGGCAATAGCAGGAGACCTTATTGCTATTTCACATAGGTGGCTATCCAATCTCTTCTTAAAAACCTCCAGTGTTGGAGCACCCACAAATTCTGAAGACAAACTGTTCTACTGTTTAATTGTTCTCACTGTTAGGAAGTTTCTCCGTAAATCCAGGTTGATGCTCTCCTTGATTAGTTTCCATCTCTTGTTTCTTTTCTTGCCTTCTGGTGCTTTTGGAAAATAAGTTGACCCCCTCTTCTTTGTGACAGCCCTTCAAATACTGGAATAATGCTATCATGTCACCCCTAGTCTTTCTTTTCTCTGGAGTAGCCATATCCAATTCCTGCAACCATTTTTACTTTCCAATTTTACTTTCTTGAGGTTGGAGGAAATAGATTCCTTGAGCAAGAGGTATCAGAGCACAAGTTTTGGTCTCTGAGAGAAGGATGAATTTCTGAAAGGTGGAAATCTTTTCTAACCTGGTGTTTTATGGATCTTTTGTAGATACAGCTCCTAGAATTCCTACACAACATGTTTAATTATGGCCAGGTTCACATAGCTTAACTGGGATGGTATTATAATTTAAGATATCTGAAATGATCCAGCTTAGAAAATCTATTCCAGGGTAAGATGCTAAGTGGTACTGTGAAGAAGCAGATTTGCAGATCATCCAAAACAGTGGTCACCAACCAGTGGGCTGGGGATCACTGGTGGCCCACGAGAAAGTTTTGGTGGTTCGCAGACAAATTTCATCCCCAAAGCACCCCTCCCCAAAGCAATTAATCCAGGCTGTGTGGGAACACAAGGCTTGCATCACTTGCATTGTGAACAACACGAGGTAGTGAGAGGAGGGCAGAGGGGAACTTGACCCATTCGCCCTACATGCCTCACCTGGTCACTGGGCTGCTTCTTACTGCTTCTTTCTTTTTCTGCTTTTGGCTGCATGCAAAGAAAGCAGTAAAAGTCTTTCTTTCTCTCCCCCAAACTCTGCCAGAAATGAGTCTTTGGGACTCCAAGAGGCTGCACTGGCAAAGATTCATTTCTGGTGGAGTTTGGGGGAGAGAAAGAAAGATTTCTGCTGCTTCTGCTGTTTTCCTTGCATGAAGCCAAAAGTCAGTCTCTCTCTCTCTCCCTCCTTCCCTCCCTCCCTCCCTCCCTCCCCTGAGAACGGAGCTGGAGATGGTATCCTGCTATTCCAAATAAAGAATGATCTACCAGTAGGAAAACAGGGTGGGGAATTTTCCTGCAGACCTTTTTCCTGCAGCCACTATCAGTCAAAATTCATGTTAGTGGTCTGCGGGATTTTAAATTATGAGTTTGGTGATCCCTGAGGTCCAAAAGTTTGGCAACCCCTGGTCCAAAGGCTTCATAATGGAATTCCAGCCAAAAAAGTAAAATATAAAGAGTAAAAGACAAAAAAGAGAGGAGAAAAATTTTTACATTTGAAAAAAAATTTTTTTTACTGCATACTTAGAGTGATTGCTTTTGATCCAACATGGCTGGTTTTGGGGTTATGATAAACAGCTTTACTGAAAACTTCATACAGATTTTTTTCATAAAAAGATGATATTGCACTCATCTATGACAAAAAGAAAACCTTGAAATGTATTTTGAATTAAAATGTACATGCAGTCCTTGTGTTTAATTTTATTATCAGGTTACATGTATCAGCCTTAATGGAGTACAATTTCTCTTTTACTAGGCATGCTTTTGACTGTACTTCCAGTGACAAGACCTCAGATGCCTCGACAGACAAGTGAAATCTGAGTTACATACTCTAATGAAAATCATATTGACAGATCTGGATATTGCCCAGTGTAACTACAGATTGTATATATTCACCTTTTATTATTCCAGATTATTTATTTACATTCTTGTCAAGCTAGCTATTACTTCAGAAAAGCCACTTAAAACCAATTGTTTAACTACCAATTAAAATCATTGTTGAAAAGAATGAGGAGGGTGTTTTTTTTTTTTTTTTTACATCTTGAGTGGTGTATTATATTCCAGTATAGTTTTCTGGCAAATAAAGGAATTCAGTAGTCAATAATATGCACTATTTACTCAGGAGAGGAAAGTAAAACAAATAGAATGAGTTCTTGAAGAGTGAACATATTGTTTAAAAGATTGAGCTGACTGCACGATACAAAAAGAAGAAAGAAAATAGAATTAATTGATATTTTAATGTAATTTAATATGTTTAGGAATGATAAAATTTACTTTGCTATATTTCTTAATGCCTTGACAACATCTTCTGTAGAGAGCTTAGGTTAAAATGTCATATTTAAATAATTGGAAAGATCTTAAGCCTGATGGAAGCTTCCAAGATGGAAGCTGAGCAAATAAAGAAGACAATGATAGTGTGGGCTAAAAAATTTAGTTATACAATACAGTAGAATTAGATAAATGGCAGAAACGGTGGGATAGAAATAATAAATTAATTTTGTCAACTGCATATAAAGAAAACCTTTATAAAATGTTTTATAGATGGCATTTTCCACCCTCAAGGTTGGCAAAGATGTTTAAGAATAAGTCTGCTAAATGCTGGAAATGCCATCAGATACCTGGTTCGTATTAACATATGTGGTGGACATGGCCAAAAGCAAAAAATAAAAATAAAAATGGACAAAAATACATACATGGTTGGAAAAAATGGTAAAGCAACATATTGATTTAAAACCAGAAATATTTTTGAGCACATCTTTATAAAAGACCAGTTTCTTCCACCTTTTTCTGTTCACCTTCCCTTTCTCCTTTTACCTAATTTTGGCCAATAGAAGCAGAAATGAACCAGAGACTTACATTTTATTGTAATCTAAGTTTAGGAGATTTAGCCAATTTGACAATCACCACATCCAAAACCATGATCCAATCATAGAACTGTAGGTTTGGGTACAGAAAAGGGCTCTTTTGTATGGAGCTTGAAAATAACTGGTGTTTTATGTTCCAAGACTGGACAAACCATTTGTTAGAAAGGTTTTGCCCATCTTATTTTGAGTGGCACATGAATGATACTGAAAGTGTTATGCGTGACAGAAGATCACATCTGAATTTGGAGTTTAGTCCTCAAAACTGATTTAATTTTATTCGTAGCTGTAATTTGATTGGAAGAGTTGGACCAATTCAGTTATGCATGGTGAGTAAACCCAATTTAGCTATATTTCCTTGTCTTGTTTTTCTTAAATATTTTTTTGTTTGTTTCTTGTTTCTTCCTCCTTTTCTCTATTTTGTAAAATATTGCTTATTTGAAAAAGAAATCATGTGGTGGCTACACAAAAATGCATATACTTATCAATTCAGTATGAATCAGCTTCATTGAAAGATTCTCTTTCATAAAAAAAAATTATTAACACATTGAAAAGAATCCCTTCAATTTTCCAGTATGATTTGACACATTGATTCCATTGGTAATTGAATCCAATCTTCAAGGTGGTGGGATGATTTGACTACATTGTGTTCAAATCAAGGTTTTTACATTTGCTGCAACTACAATTTGCAGAGAAGCATCTAAATGTTGTTAACAGTAAAAGATTGTTGAAGTTAACATAATTCTGCAACATATTAACACATTCAATTGCTATAGCACTTGGACCTGGCAAGTTAATAGTTGCCCAAGACAAGCATGATAATTATTCTTAGTTAGTCATGGCACAAAAACAACCAGACGGTGCCTCAAAGGCATTCTAATTATTATAGAACAAATGCTTTCTATTAAAAATCAGAGACAGTGAGATACCATAATGTGTGCCATTTTGGCTAACAAATGGTATAAGCTTTGATTTTTGTTTTTAAACACACCAAGGGTATTTTTAAATTTTATTCTACAATAAAAGACATACAAGGGTTTAAAAAAAAATTATTAGCTGCAGGAAGGTTATATTGGCAAACTGAGAACTAATAAGCTAAAATTGTTTCATATGTTTCTTATTATAAAATCAGCTCACCCCAGTCACAAGCCAACTTTTAAAAAGATCATACAAAGCCCTTCCTTTATGCACTCCTTGTCCCATTTTGCCAGAATAGCAACAATTTTTATGTCTCGATATAACTTCTTATCAAACCTCCTAAACTACATACATTCTTGACACGCAACTGAATATCTATATACCCAATTGCCATGTGGAATACCCATTTACCACTTCCGGTAGCCATTCACACAATCTCCAATCTGTTCCCTCCCATCCTTATTTGCGACACTCTAACTTCATTCATTGGGAGACATAGTGGCTCGGTGACAAAGACGCTAAGCTTGTCAATCAGAAGGTTGGCAGTTTAGCAGTTCAAATCCCTAGTGCCACGTAACAGAGTGTCCCAGCTTCTGCCAACCTAGCAGTTTGAAAGCACATAAAAATGCAAGTAGAAAAATAGGGACCACTTTGGTGGGAAGGTAACAGTGCTCCATGTACCTTTGGCATTTAGTCATGCCAGCTACATGATCATAGAAATGTCTTTGGACAGTGCTAGCTCTTTAGGTTAGAAACAGAGATGAGCACCACTCCTAGAGCCAGAAACTACGAGCATGCATGTACGGGGGAACCTTTACCTTAACTTCATTCATATATTTAATTAGGATATTATCTTTTTAGGGCTTCCTCCTACTTACCTTCTTGTGATTATTTTTATAGTAGAATTCTTCAGGTTACCTGAAGTTTTCTCAAGCCTCGTAATGTCTTCTGTTTGCCTATATTTTATGGTTGGTTTGACTACATCTTCCATGGCACTTACAGAGAGAACACAGAAAGGGACAAGACAGGGTCATTAATGAGTGTTTTCCATGGGATTGTAAGCTATTTATTGATTTATTTGAATTTCAATCCCTCCCTATTATTTTGTACAATTAACTCAAGACTGTAAGAGCACGGTGGCTCACATGGTTAAGACACTAGGTTGGAGGTCAGCAGGTCCACATTCAAGACCTGAGAGCCACTGTTTGTGGGATGAACTCCTGTCTTTCACTCCAGCTCCTTAATGTGGACATGAAAGAAGCCCCATGAGTGTCCCCTGGGGAACGATGATGTCACTGGCTATTCCTTTCACCTGGAAGTGTTCTTGAAAGGTGCCCTCTAACATGAATGGGATGGAGTGATTCAATGTGGTGAACATACCTAACATTCTTTCTTCCTCATATTTTTCCTGCAACAATCCTGTGAGATGAGTTGGGCTGAGAGAGAGTGATTGGTCCAAAGTGTAGAATTAGCATATAGAATAATAAAAGAGAAACCTGTTATATCTCATCCAAGTTTGAAAATGTGCTGTAATGAAGGGATACAGGTGGAAAAATGGAAAAGGAGAGTCCTGTGGTGCAAGCAGAAATTTGCTTGTACAGCTTTGATCTCCCACTGAATCTCCAGAAGTTAAATAACTCAGTGACGGAACAGATGCATATTGAATCTAAAACATGTGTATGCAAATTTGCATTCCTATACCTAATTCAGCTTATTTCTTCCTTTTCATTCCTCCTCACTTTACAATGTATCTGGAGAATAAGTGCAGCTGAATATGTTTAAATCAAAGTAAATACAAACCAAACTAAACCAAATATTGATGAATTACCAAGAATATAATTCTTATTCATGAGTTCATTGTTTTGCTGTGGAGTTAAAGTCACCTTGGTAAGATGGGTGGCATAGAAGTTGAAGGAAGGAAGGAAGGAAGGAAGGAAGGAAGGAAGGAAGGAAGGAAGGAAGGAAGGAAG
>BLBF01000007.1:70255757-70278732 GCA_015471245.1 Laticauda colubrina
AAGGAAGGAAGGAAGGAAGGAAGGAAGGAAGGAAGGAAGGAAGGAAGACTGCTGGTCCATAAATAGTCATAAGAGTCATAAAGCTTTTCATGACATAAGGGCCTGCTTTTGAAGAGCTGATTATTTTCCATAGCATCTGCCCTGACAATTCAATCTGGCTGGCTTGGTATGTTCTGGTATGTTTTGATTAAATTAAACCTATTGGCACCCCAGAAGTACACCTTCGCTGTAGCAAGACATGTCTTCTGGAATGAAATTCTCCTGAAATCTAGATCAGTGGTCGCCAACCAGTGGTCTGGGGGCCACTGGTGGACCACAAGAAATTTTTGGTGGTGTGCAGAGAAATGTCACTCCCAAAGCACCCTCACCAAGCAATTAATCCAGGGTGTGCAGGAACACCAGGCTTGCATCGCTTGCATTGCGAACAACACGAGGTAGTGAGGGGAGGGCGGAGGGGAACTTGTCCCATTCACCCCACATGCCTCTCCTAGCCACTGGGCTGCTTCTTTCTGCTCCTTTCTTCTTCTGCTTTTGGCTGCATGCAAGGAAAGCAGCAAAAGTCTTTCTTTCTCTCCCCTAAACTCCATCAGAAATGAGTCTTTGGGACTCCAAGAGGCTGCACTGTCAAAGTCTCATTTCTGGAAGAGTTTGGGGGAGAGAAAGAAAGACTTCTACTGCTTCTGCTTCTTTCCATGCATAAAGCCAAAAGTCTCTCTCCCCCTCCCACTGCTTTCAGCAGATACTCTGGGAAAACGTCAGCAAGCCACCATTTGTCAAAATTCGTATTAGTTGTCCACGGGATTTAAAATTATAGGCTTGATGGTCCCTGAGGTCCAAAAGATTGGTGAATCCTCATCTAGATAGTCCCCAACCTTCTGGTGTTTTGAATGGCCCTGAAACCTGCTTTTTCACCTATGCTTTGGATTATGTTAGATTATATTTTGTTAGATTATATTTTCTCTTTGATTCCTGTGTGGTTTTTGTCATCCTTGTCATCTTTTATTCTTGTATTTTTGTCTGTTATTGTTTTGGTTTTTACCATTTGTTTTACTTCTGAGTCCACCAGTCATTGGGAGCTAATAGCATACAGATGACACTGCCACACATGGTTTGCAACTGTTTATTCATCAGGGGATGCCCTGTTCATATCAGAGTTAACTTGGTTATGTACAAGCTGTCCATTATCAGTCTGAAGTGTCTCTGGATGCACTTCAGTTCTCAAGCTAAGCTAAGACATTGTGGGAGGGGGAGTCTAAGTGTAACAAAGGAGGCCTTGTTTCTTTCCTTCATTCTCTACTCCATATACAGTAACTGAGGAACTGTTGTGGTTCGCCGGCAGCAGGTGAGGACAGCTGAGGTCTCTTAGAGCGAGGACTTGGATGTGGGGCCTGAGTGTGATGAAGGGATGGGACCAGGACTGTCAGAGAGTGGGGTGCTACCTTTGGAGCTTTTGGAGTCTTGGCAGTAGTGATGCAGAGAACCCCAAGGATTCTGTGCCCAGTGCATGTGTACACAGGCCTGCTCAAAAGAAAGAGCAGCTGCAGCAGCACGGGTGACTTGGGAGTAAGGCTGCAAGATGATGGCCCCTCTCATAAAGGATAAAAACCAGCCTTCAGGGGTTGGGTTCTTTGCAGGAAGCAAAGGAATTCTTTCAACTCCAAGTTCTTGTGGAAGTCCTGTCTATTCTGGTTTGTTTTCAGAGACTTTTGGTTTTGGATATTTCCCTGCAATTAATCTTGTGTTCTTGGCAGCCTTTCACAACCTTGAAAGGACTTGCTCTTATCTGGGACAATTAGGTTTAATGACTCTTTGCTGTGAATGAACAGAATTCACAGAGATGCATTAAAAAGGTTTGCACTTATATATACTTTGTGTTTATTTGATTTGAATAAGGCTTGGGTTAGAACAGGAATAGGAAACTATTGAAGGAATATCTTGAAAAAAACCACCCTTCTTCCTTCTCTATCACCTGGGTAGCACAGTTTAGACTGTTCCTCCAGCATGGACTAAGAAGTCTCCAAAAGTTGATAAAGAATCTTGGCCAGACATGCAAGGACACATCAACTAATGTTCCCAGGTGTGAAAAACCTCAAATATATATACAGCCATTCCACACAAGGAATTTCAAACACATCGATGAATCTACATATGACAATTTATATGAGCAAGTGAAAATTCCCCAAAAGTTTGCACATGTGTGTCGTAATAGTGGAATTTACATAATAACCTACTATAGGATTTGTCTCCTTATCTATAGTAGATATTTCCCAGCACAGCATGAAGTTCCACTGCACCCAGCCTCATAAACAGAGCAACCATTTGCTTATCTGTTCCATGCTGTTTCAGCTAACTTTGCATTCTTTATTAGGACTAAATTCCTGATAAATCCCCCAAATTCCTCTAGGTTCATTCATCTTTTACAGTGAATCGCCAACAGCCTGCTTTTGGAAGAGAGGGAATAATTAAAAGACATAACAGCTTGCCTCATCTCTCCTCAGCATGCAAATACTGAAGGAAGGTATATTGAGACCAACTTTCTTAATTTAGATTTGCTATGGTTTTTATTCTTTTTTATTAAGCAAACAAATTTTAATGGTCGTATTAAAACAATTGTTTCTCCTAAAATCTGTCTGAAAGTTACTGGTTACTTTCTAATTTTTTTAAAAATTCTCATATTTTATCATGCTGATATTTTATATGGCCCCTAATGTAGCTTCAAATGTTAAGTAAGTTAATATTCTATTATTGGAAAAGCTTAGGGCAAACATTCAGATGCTAGTTTAGTGAAACCTAATGACTCTTTAGAAGCTTCTCCCTCTTTTCCTAATCTTTAATATCAGATTTTGGTATAAGTAATATTGAAAAAAAACATTGAAAAGAAGGACTAGGGGTGTCATGATAGCAGTCTTCCAAAAATGAGGGGATGTCACAGAGAAGAGGAGGTCAACCTATTCTTTGAAGAACCTGATGGTAGGACAAGAAATAATAGATACAAACTTATCCAGGAGAGATTCAACTTAGAACTAAGGAGAAATTTCCTGACAGCAAGAACAATGAACCAGTGGAATGGCTTGCCTTCAGAAATTGAAGGGTGTATCATCACTGGAGGTTTTTAAAGCCCATGTCACACTGGCCAACAGATGCAAAAAGGACACAGCGGACGAGCAAAATGTTCCATCCGTTGTTATCCGCTCTTAAAAAGGGGCAAAAATTTGCATAACCAGAGCGGATAACACGGACGCGGGGAGGACGCAGGGCGGATGCAAAGCAGATGCGGAATGGAAGCCCAGCGGATGGAAGCAGATGGGAGCAGATGGCGCAACTGCAGGGCTTCCGGGGGGCCTCAGTGAAGTGGACGTGGAACGGATACAGTGGATGCAGAACGGACGCCGAACGGATGAAGTGGATGCACAGCGGATGCACAGCGGATAAAGCGGATGCACAGCGGAAGCCTAGCGGATGCACAGCGGAAGCGGAACGGATGCCGAGCATAAATTGCACATGCAGGGGGGAAGTATTAGGTAAGCTCCCCGGATATAAAGTGAAGCAGCTCGCACGTGGCCAGCATTCCGAGGAAAGACCTGCTGCTGGACACTTCGAGTTCCTTGCCTGCCCTGCCAGCCTGCCTTCCAGCCAGCCTTGGTGCCTGCCTGCCTGCCTTCCTGCCTTCCTGCCAGGCTTTCTGCCAGCCTTCCTGCCAGCCTTCCTGCCAGCCTACCTGCCAGGCTTCCTGCCAGTCTACCTGCCAGGCTTCCTGCCAGCCTACCTGCCAGGCTTCCTGCCAGCCTTGGTGCCTGCCTGCCAGCCTTCGTGCCTGGCTTCCTGCCAGCCTTCCTGCAAGCCTTCCTGCCAGCCTTGGTGCCTGCCAGCCTCCCTGCCAGCCAGCAACCCCACAACCATGGGGAGGAAGCGAAAGCCTCAGCAACCTGCCGCCATCCCTGGCAAGAGGGACAGGGCCAACCTCCCATCCCCCTGCCCCTTACTCTGCTTCTGCTGGGGCTTCTGCTGAAGCTGCTCCCGGCGGTGGTGCTTCTGCTGGTGCTGGGGCTTCTGCTGGGGCTTACTCTGTTGAAGCTGTTCCTGGTCCTGCTGGTCCTGCTGGTCCTGCTCGTGCTCCTGGACTTGCTCGTCCTGCTCGTGCTCCTGGTTTTGCTCGTCTTGCTCGTCCTGCTCATGATCCTGGTCTTGCTCATCCTGCTCGTCCTGCTCGTGCTCCTGGACTTGCTGGCCCTGCTGGTGCTTACTCTACTGCTGCTGATCCTGGTCCTGTTGGTCCTGCTGGTGCTGATCCTGCTGCCGCTGCTGCTGCTGCTGATGATGATGATCCTGCTGCTGCTGCTGCTGCTGCTGATTATGATCCTGCTGGTGAGGATGATGATGATGATGATTCTGCTGGTGCTGCTGCTGCTGCTGGTGGTGTGGAGGAACATCCCCTACTACCTGGGAGCCCCTCTGATGAGGGCCCATCTGGTCCAGCCAAAGGGAGGAAGAGGCGTATGCGACAACGGGAGAGGAGGCAATACTATATTGAGGAGGCGCACGAGGATGAGGTGCTGGAGTGGCTGAGAGAGAACGACTATCTGTGGCGGAAGGGACACCGGCTGTACAGGGACACCAAGTGGAAGCAGGCTGCTTGGAGAGAGAGGGCAGAGAGTATGGGTTACACTTCGGAGGTGCTCCTCGGCTGATGGAAACATATGTACACCTAGTACGGGAAGTGGCACCTCAAGAAATCTGGCCAGGCCACTGTGAAGCTGACAGACAGAGAGACCTACGTCATGGCCAGGTGCAGCTTCCTGGAGGGTGAGGTCCGCCACCGAGGAGCACCAGCAGCCCCTCTCATGACCCTCTCTCTCTGGCAGCCTGCTGAGAGCCAGTCCTCTTCCGGCCGAGAGTCAGTCCCTGTCTCCAGGCAGGTTTCTGTGGAGTGTGCCACGGCAGAGAACCCGCGGACAGCTGTTGTAGCCATGGTGGAGTGCGTAGAGGACTCCCTGGTGCGGTGGGAGAAAGGAGACATCGAGTCCACCACAGTCCTAGCCGCAACCACCCCCGCCAGCTCTGCCTCCGCAGAAAGGCAGAGAGCCGGACAGCAGGAGGGGCAGAGCCACACTGTCCTGCTGGAGATCAGGGACACCATCCTCACCAGCATAGATCTCCTCTCTCAGCTGGTCCACACTGACTCCTCATCCTCCAACCGCAAGCCCTTCCTCACCTATGTCAACCAGACCCTCAAGGAAATGGCGGATCCACAGTACCAGGTGGTGAAGGACCGGATCACTGAGCTGCTTCACAACCCTCCAGACCCAGAGGAACCTGCTCCCACCCAGTCCAGGTTTGCTCCTCCACCCCAGGTGATGTCCCTCCCATTCCAAGGCTTCCCACAGGCCCTCACCTACCAGGGCTACGGCTACCAGGAGGTTCAGCAGCGCTGGCAGCAGCCCTTCCCAGTCCAGGCACAGAGTCATCGGGCAACACCGTTGCCACCTGTTCCACTGATGCCACCGATGCCACCCACGACAATGATGCCACCGATGACAGCGATGCCACCCGCACCAATGATGCCAGCCATGCTAGTCCTCACCCAGCTGCAGAGCAGACAGCCCCACTACACTACTCCTTCCTCCACCCCACAGCCAAGCCCGGCCTCAGTACATCTGTCATCAGTAATGGGGCTGACACCCCATGGCATGGAGGAAGGACCTCTTAGCATCACGGGGATGAGCCAGCTGTCCGAGAGCTTTCTCAACACACTGTCACCTGTTGTCCTCTCGGGGCCAGGCACTCCAGCACCACCCACCACCACAGCACCTGGACCCTTCACCCCTGAGACTGGGCACACCTCCGAGTGACCAAGAAGAGTGCCAGAGACTGGGTAGCTGGCCAGCTGTGGACTTTATTTGGACACTTGACTTGGGTCATTTTTTTTTTACAGCTTGTTGTTCAATTAAGTTTATCTTTGATTCACACACTTGCTTCATTTTTTTTTTAATAAAGTCTTGGTGGAAACTTTTAGAATTGGCTTAAGCCTTTGCATGCTTGTGGGATGGGTTAAGATAGCAGTGGGGTGGGCAGGGATACCTGTGGAATGAGCAGGGATACCTTTGGGATGGCTAATAGCTGTGGGATAGATAAACCTCCAGTGCAAGCATAGTGGGACTGTATGGTCTACCCTCCCAGGTGCCACACCTATGGCCCTTTTTTATCAATAACAATGTAAGCATTGATCCACACATTTGAACACAAACACAACTCTTTCTTAAATGCCCTGTTCATTGTAGGCCCACCCAACATACATGGCCCAATCTCATTCGTGTGATGAGACAGGCTGAAGGAAGCATCCATTAAGCATCTACCATCCTGTCTTGCCACTCCACCGCTCCAGCTGGGGAGTTGCACCAGTGTTTCAGGAGGTTGCGCTGCTTCTTCCCTTCCTGTGAGGCTCTGTTGTGGCCTTGCACATCCTGAGTGTTGATCAGGTTTCACCCTTGCCTCCATTTCCCAGGCTCCATGTCCCCATTGCCTTGTTGACGGTCCACGAGCCTGTTCTGCAAGAGTGGGTAGCAGGTGCACATGAGATTGTGCAGGATGCAGCAAGCTTCCACGATCCTCCTCACGGTCTCTGGGCGATGCTGCATGGTGGTGAGAAGTACCTGGAACCTGTTGGCCAGGATGCCAAAGGCGTTCTCCACCACCCGCCTTGCCCTGGACAGTCTGTAGTTGAAGATCCTCTCTTCATGGGTCAGGAGTCTGGAAGTGTAGGGCTTCATGAGGTAGGTTGTGAGGGAGAAGGCGTCATCCCCCACAATGAAGTAGGGCACATCTTGCGTGTCGTTGGGCAGGGGGTCTGGATCTGGGAAGCCCACGATGAGGTTGCCTTCCAGCCCCTCCTTGAGGTGACTGGCGTTGCATACCTGGGCATCTGAAGATGAGCCATAGCCTGAAGCATCGATGTACATGAATTTGTAGTCAGCATAGACCATGGCAAAGAGGACGATGCTGAAGAAGCCCTTGTAGTTGAAATAAGTGGACCCCGACTTGGCTGGAGATTTGCAGGCCACTTGCTTGCCATCGATGGCTCCAACAGTGTGTGGGAAGTTCCACTTCTGATACCACTGCTCTGCAACTTTCTTCCAGCCTTCTTCAGTGGAGGGGCACTGGAGGAGTTCCTCCTTGTATTCTTCGATGATGGCCTGCACCACTTCTCTGACCACAATGCTGATGGTGTTGTGTGGCACCCTCCAGCCGTACTGCATGCTTTTGTAGGTGGTCCCTGAGGCCAGGTGGCGCAGAGTGAGTGCCACTTTGAGCCCAGGTTCCAGGCTGGGCCGGAAGTTGGTGTTTGCCTTGGTCAACCTGGGTGTCAGCCACTGCACAACTTCGTCAAACATGGCTGGAGGCATCCTCATGAAGTTCTGGAACGCCCGAGTGTCTTCGTTCCTGAGCTCCACCATCAGCTT
Organism: Laticauda colubrina; assembly: GCA_015471245.1. NCBI lineage: Eukaryota > Metazoa > Chordata > Lepidosauria > Squamata > Elapidae > Laticauda > Laticauda colubrina. The sequence goes on from BLBF01000007.1 coordinate 70,263,215, forward strand.
GTTGTACAGTCCGTACTCTGCTCTTCTCCCGATCCATTTTCGGACCCAGATGTTTCTTGGCCTCCTCTTTTTCTTCCCATAGTAGAGTTCACAGAGCCTGTAGATGGCTTCGTACTGTTGCAGAAGGATGGTGGCTGCCAAAAGGACTGTGGTACGATCCATGGTGGACATCAATGGATGCTGTGGAAAAGGAAGAGTCAGATGAAGGCTGCAGAGGTCTGCACAGGTGGGCTGCTGGTCTGAAAGTGAGATGCAGACGAGTTGCTCCCCCTTTTTATAGGCAGTATAGGTGTCCCTTTGCATCCTCTAGGCATCCTCTAGACATCCTTAATATCCGAGATAGGTCCCCTCTGCGAACGTTTTTTCCGCTTTAAATGCTTTGTTTCCATGCTGCATCCATTCTGCATCCATTCTGCATCTGTTCCGTGTCTGTTCTGCTTCCTCCCTGCGTCCGGGCGGATGCGAGTTGCGCGGATGAGGAACGGATGCCAAGTGGATATAGTGGATGCGTAACGGATGCGTAATGGATGCATAGCGGATGTGTAGCGGATGCAGAACGGACGAACTGAATACATTTTCCGCGCAAAAGTATTGGGCAGCCCAAAACTTTCGGGGCGGATGAAACGTCAATAAACGGATGCTGGATGGATAGAGAGGAAGCAAAACGGAGGCAGTGAGTACATCGCGTTTTCGAACGGATGGCAAGGTTTTTTGTCCATTTTACATCCTCTTTGCATCCGTTGGTGCAGTGTGACAGGGGCTTTACTTAGAAATAAAATATTCCTGATGATTAAAAATCAGAGGATGAAGTGTGACATGTGCTTAAGAAGAGACTGGAAGCCATTTGTCTGAAATGGTATAGGGTTTCCTGCTTGAGGAGGGGGTTGGACTAGAAGACCTCCAACTCTTATTCTGTTTTTCTGTATTTTATATTATTACTCTAAATTCAGATATTTTATATTGAACAATTAGGTTGTTGTTTTTAGAATTCAGTAGCTTAAATTAAGATGCTAAGGATGACATTTTTTTAGTGCTATTCTATTTGTTCGGTGTTCATCAGGGCAACCATGATTGAATCCAGGTTACCATTGATAATCTTCTCCAGAATCTTCTATAACTGTAGCTCCATTATTTTCTCTACAATTTTTCCCAAGGACCTGAAGCTGGAGACCGAAGTTTTCATTCCCATTGAATCCAGTCTCCTTAGGGAATGGGTGGAACATTGTCTGTTATAGCACTCACTTTATAATGATATTTATGGGTGGTGGTGATCATAACTTCTACAATTATGTGTTTCTTTGCTACTGTCACTCTGAAATTTGGTTCAGACTAAATATCATTTGATTAATTCAATAAATTTCTAAAAAGCTGGAAAATTTGTGATTTGTTTTCACCACTTTTTTGTTGTTGTAAATGCTGTTTTTTAATAAGCTCCTAAAGGTGTCTCATGTTCATAAATATGTATACCTGGGAAAAAGAAAATTGATTGTTTTAATTGATTGTTAAATAATTGAATTAACTGATCTAATTGATTTATTAATAATAGTGATAGTTATATTCTGATTAGATATATAGGAAAAATAGTAAAAACATTAAGTATTCTTTAATTAATAACTATAAAGGATTTTATATATTAATATTACAAGTCATTGTGCGATCACTCTAAATATTTAATTAACCCACTTGGGGATTAATGTAATAATGTTTGTGTTTTAGAATATTCAAATAAGGTTATATAATACATATATTTATTTATAATATTTAAATATAGTTGGATTTAGGTATAATATTTAGATATTTTTTCTATTATGTGGAAGTTATCTGTAGAGGCTGAGCATTGAGATTTTACAAAATTATATATGTGATTTAGAATTTGGATTTAAAATAATGATAATATTTGTATCTACAAGAACCTATACTCCAATAAATTGGTAAAGAATACAGATATCCAGCAGATAGATAGATTAAGTAATTAGATACCAGTCAATCCTAACATAGAGGTTCTATTACTGAATGTTAATTTGGGATAATATAATTAATATATTAGAACAACTGAAACAAATCTTAAACAAAATGACTTCCACAACAACTACAACTCTGATAACTGAAAGAAAGGTCACCCTGATGTTAACAACCACATCGGCAACAGCTTCGCCCATGGCACAAAAAACAATTGAAGAAACATTACCAGTGGAGAAACAAGCTAACACCTCAAATGCCAATATCCAATTGATTCTGCTTACTTTACAGGAATCGATGATGAAGCTACAAGAAACAATGATGAAAAACCATAATGAGATGAGAGCAGGTATAAATAAATTAAAAGAGGAGATGGGGAAACTAAAAGCAGAAATGAAAGCGGATATCTTCAAAGTAGACGACAAAGTTGGACTATTACAGCAGGCCTTGGAGAAAAATGAAGCAACAATAAAAGAGGTAGAGAAAAGGACAGAACGAACCAAAAGGAAATTAGAAAGGGTAGATTAAAGAACAATTAAAGAATGTGAGTAAAGAAATGGAGGACTCCCTGGTCTACCTAGAGATGGATAAGGCTGCTACATACTTGATATTCCAGAATATAGTGGAATCAAAAGAAGATTTGGAACAACTAATGACAGAAATATTGGCAGGACTATTGGAAAAGGATAAAGATGACATCTTGAGGGAGTTTGATGAAGTTTACAGGGTTAGCACGAATTATGCGAGACACCACAAATGCCCAAGAGAAGTCCATATACGATTTGCGAGAAGGAGTGTCCGGGACATCATATATAGTATGTCAAGAGATGAATCAATCACATATAAAGGCAAAGAAGTCTTGGTTCTCAAACAAATACCAAGAAGAGTAAGGGAACAAAGATAAGTTTATAAATTTTTAGCAGCTTACCTAAATCAAAAAAGAATTGTATTTAAATGGATAATCCCAGAGGGGATGTTAGTTTCGTGGAATGAGAGGAAAATCAAAATAGACTCCATGGAAAAGGCCCAGGAATTTTATGAACAGTTGGTAGGCCTGGAAGATCAGAGCAGTAAGGATGAACTGGAAACAAACTCCCAGGAAGATCAAGGCTATCATAAGAACAGAGACAGAACTTTAGGAAATCAAGAAAATATTCAATTACAACAGGAGAGAGAAGAAAGTAGGACACATCTTCAGGCACAAGGAGAGACTGGAGCAGTCACAAGACAAAGAGCGAAACAGAACCAATTAAATAGAAGAAGAAAAGAAACTACTTTCAATTAATATAAATGGTTTAAACTGAACGATAAAAAGGAAAAGGATAATAGCCAAATTAATCAAACAAAATGCTGATATAGTATGTCTACAAGAAACTCATATAAAGAAATCAGATGAAAAATATTTAGAATGCCAAAAATTAGGGAAGCTATTCACCATACAAGCAGATGCGGGGAAAAAGAAAGGCATCGCAGTGTATATTAAAGAGGATATGAAAGCAGATTTAATATGGTCGGATCCTGAGGGAAGAACTCTGGTTTTGCAGATCTGGATTAATGCCATCCCAATTCTCTTAGTGGAAATCTATGCCCCGAATGGAGATAAAAAAGAGTTTTTTAAGCATCTTTATGGAAAAATAGTAGGATTGGAAAAAAGAATTACTTGTATTATAGGGGACTTTAATTCCATTGCTGATTATCAAAAAGACCACAGTAATGGGGGAAGGAACAAAGGGAAAAAAAGAGAGTTTCCCAAAATATGCATGTAAATGACGAAGGAGTTTAAATTTAATTGATATATATGGGGAAGATTAAATCGTGAGAAAAAACAATTTACATTCTATACAAATCCTCATCAAATATGGACACAAATTGATATGGCATGGATGAATGGGATAAAATGAGATAAAAGGGATTGAAATCCTACCCAATGAATGGGCAGATCACAATCCAATTCAGATAATATGGAAGAGTAGGGAAAAACCCAAGAAAAGATGGATAAATACTTAGTTAATAAGAGAAAAAGAATATACTAAATAACTCAAGGAGGAATTAAACTATTTTTTAAAGGAAAATAATAACAGAGCAACTATGAAACAAAACATTTGGGATACAATGAAGGCAGTAATAAGAGGTATAACAATCTCTTATAATGCCAAGAGGAACAAAGAAAAATACGCTCAGAAAAACAAATTACAACAAAAAATTAAGGAATTAGAAACTCAATTACAAAGTACCTCAATGGATTTAAGATTGCAAAATCAGATAACAATAACTAAAAATAAATTAAATTTAAATGAACAAGAAAGAATGATTATAAATCTGAATACAACTAGACAAACGCATTTTGAACATGCCAATAAGCCAGGGAGATGGCTATCATATAAACTTAAAAAAAGGAAAGAAAAAAGATTGATTTATTAGCTAATAGATGGAAAGGGGGATATACAACAAGGAATAGAATGGAAAAAAGAAATTGCCGATAAATATTTTGATGAGTTATATAAAAAGGAAGAAGTGAACGAAGATAGGACAAGAAACTATTTGGATGAAATGAAGGATAAAGCATTTGGGGAAGAAATGGAAGAATTATTAAACAAAGGCATTACTTGGTTCGAACTGAAATCAGCAATAGAGAATCAGAAAAACAACAAATCCCCAGGACCAGATGGGATCCCAGGGGAGCTGTACAAGGCAACAGCAGAACAAATAGGACCTCTTATGGTAGAAGGTTTTTTTTTCCAAAGTTTTTATTTTTTACAACAAACATATGAACAAAACATAAAAACATAAAGCCCTCTTTCAATTATACACATACACATACAGTGTGTCAGTTGGTTAGAATCTTTTGTGCTATCCTTTTTTTTACCATTACTCACAAGTTATATAAATTCTCACCTTATCAGTCTAGCTTGTGTTTATATAATATCAATTATTAAACATTCATTTGACTATTTGTCCATCATTTTATACGAGATATTCTAATTTTCATTAAGATTTAATCTTATACATTCATCCAATGGTTATATATTTTATATTGTATTCTTTATCAGTCCATTAACTTTAATTGTAAGGCTTACTAATCTATTTCTTTACCATGTCTTTTTATCTAACCATTAATAAAATAAATCCCATATCGTATAAAATTGTTTATCCTCGTTTTCTAATTTCAAATGTCAATTTACTCATTTTAGCACAGTCCATGATTTTTCTTAATAATTTCCTCCTGCATAGGTATTTTTTCATTTTTCCAATTCTTAGCAAATACAATTCTAGCCACTGTTAAAACATTTACAATTAAATATTTCAATTCTTTACAATATATTTTTGGTATAATTCCCAATAAAAATATCTCAGGTTTAAAGTCTATGTGTTTACCACCACATGTGGTAATATGAACCAGGTATCTGATGACATTTATGGTGGAAGTTTTTAATGACATCTTATTGACAGCCAGGATGCCAGACTCATGGAAGGGGGCATTGATTTTGCTGATCCTGAAGGAGGATTCAGACCCCCGATATATACAAAATTATAGGCTGATTTCTTTGCTAAAAACTGACTACAAATATTTACTTCTATTATACAAGTAGACTAAAAAGAATTTTAAATGAGCATATACATGAAGATCAAAATGTATTTCTCCCAACCAGACAAATCAGAAATAATTTAAGAATAGTATTAGATGTTTTAGAATTTTACAAAGCCCACCCTGAAAAACAAATAGCACTTATGTTTTTAGATGAAGAGAAGGCCTTCAATAACTTTAATTGGCAATTTTTAATCCAAAAAAATTATAATATGAATTTAGGCACCAAATTTGAAAATATTATAACAACCATTTATGATACACAACAAGCAAATATTATAATAAACGGGGAATATACCCATCCAATAAAAATAGAAAAAGGAGTCAGACAGGGCTTCCCACTCTCATCCCTGCTCTTCATATTATCACTAGAAGCATTACTAATGCAAATTAGACAGAACCCAGACATAAAAGGATTAAAGGTTAAGAAAGAAGAATATAAGTTGCAAGCATTTGCGGATGATATGATTTTTTTTTATTGAAGAACCAATAGAAAGAGGACAAAAATTGATGAATGAATTAGAACAATTTGGAGCAGTAGCAGAACTAAAATTTAATAGGAAGAAAACAAAATTAATGACTAAAATTTTAACAGGAAAACAGAAATTAGAACTAGAAGAAGTTATGGGACTACAAGTGATAAAGAAAGTTAAATATTTAGGAATATGGTTGACAGCACATTGTAAGATGCTAAAGGAAAACAATTATGACAAATTAATACAACAAGTCAAGAAGGATTTAGAAACATGGGACAAACTGCAACTTTCACTATTAGGCAGGATTGCTACTATTAAAATGAATATTCTTCCAAAATTCCTCTATATATTTCAGATGATTCCAATTAAAATACACAAAAAGTTTTTTGAAGAACTTAACAAAAACTGCAAAATTCATCGGGCAAGGGAAAAAATCTAGAATAAACCTAAAGGCAATGCAGGATATGAAGAGCAGGGGAGGGCTGGCACTCCCAAATTGGGAGTTGTATTTTAATGTGGCTTCTTTAGTATGGTTGAAGGAATGAATGAATTTAACCAATAAGAGAATATTACTCTTAGAGGGCCATGACTTACAGAGGGGGTAGCAGGCTTTTTTATCGGATATTGGGAAAACTAGCCAGAAATATTTTCACAGACACCTAATCAGAGATTCATTATTAACTATTTGGAAGAAAATACGGAAAAAAACACAACTTAATGATACCAATCTGGATCTCAACATTGGAGGCAATGATCCACCCAAATAATCTGGATATTACTAAAATGATTAAATATAAAGATCTGTTGGATACACAAGGATATCTGAAATTGTAGCAAGACCTTCAGGATCAGGGATTAAAAATTGATCGGTGGGCATATATTCAAATTCAAAGTAGATACAAACAAGAAAGAATTAGGAATTAATAATAAACTCTAGCAATTAGATAAAATTTTATTAGGATCAGGCAAAAAAAAATATAACAAAATTTTAGAATTATTTATTAGAGGTAGAATTAGAGGAAGAAATTGTTAAAGGGAACATGATAGCCTGGAATAGGAATATAGGATGTAGAATCACCTGAACAGAATGGAAAAAGGTCTGGGGTAGAAATAACAAAATCACAGAATCAGTAGCATACAAAGAAAATGCCTATAAAATGTTTTACAAGTGGCACCTTCCTCCTTCGAGATCAGTGAAGATGCACCCCAATATGAGTCCAAACTGCTGGAAATGCAAAAAAAAGAGGGAACTTTCTTCCACATGTGGTGGTCTTGTACAGAAGCTCAGAAATATTGGCAGAAAATTAGAAATTGGTTGGAGGAAATGACAAGAGAACAGACAGAATTTAAACCAGAATCCTTTCTGTTAGGGATCTTTGATAAACAACGACCAAAAAAAGTGAAATATATAATAATACATATTTTGACAGCAGCCAGATTGGCTTTTGCACAATGCTGGAAACAGCCTCATGTTCTACCAGAGGAGATGATTATTCAAAAAATTTCAAGTTGTGCAGAAATGGACAAATTAACCTTGGTATTAAAAGATAAAGACACTTCAATATATTACGACAGCTGGAACCAAAGATAGATTTCCCACTAAAAGGCAAAAGAAGATATGATGGAACTATAGTAGTAATATACAGATATATGTTAGGATTAATTGTGTATATGGCATAAAAAAAGGATAAAAAGGAGGTCTCACAAACTGTGGAAGATGAAAATGTTTTTAATTGTTTTCTATCTTTTTCTTTCTATTCTTTTTTTTTCTTATTTTCTTTTTCTCTCTTACATTTATGTATGTGTTGTTGGTCTATTTTAATTGTAAAATCAATAAAGTGTATTAAAAAAAAAGCAAATAAATGTAGCCCACGCTCCCTCTGTCTCTCCCATGATGCATCTTGACTACTTTGTTGAGGTTACTGGTATACCTCTGGGATCCAGAGATTTGTAAGATATGTCCCAACTGACTCATTTCCCAATTTTTCTTGCAATGTGTTCCCCAGCAGTTTCTTCATATCTTGGGACTAAATTTGTGCATGATGATAAATTATTGTTTGTTAAATTTACACACCCACCACTTGCAGTTCAGGGTAACTCTGAATGACTTACAATGTGATATAACAGACAAAATGGACATAATGGAGACTTCTTAATTATTTTCTGCATGTTCCAGTTTGGGCTTCTTCGGCGACTGACCAAAATCATGATCGTGCATGGTTTTGATCCATGCTTGCCATTGGAATGCCCTGAGCCGCCTGGAGGTGGTGAAGAAGGGGGAGCCATCAGCGGGGTTGAGGAGAGCTGCATCTCTCCTCCTCGGGTGGCCATTACTCCCTTTCCCAAAGGTGGTTGCAGCGGTGGTCAGAAATGGCCACCTCAAAGAAGAATCCAACTGGGCGAGATTGTGCAGGAGGAAGTTTAAAGGAGAAAGTTTGACTGACTGGGTTGAATGGAGAAGATCTATTTAAGGTACCTGGAACCTGAATTTTAAAAACTAATACTATTCCTAAAAAAGATTTTAAGCAGTGAAAGGGAAAGGAAATGGAATTGGCTTTTTTTCCTCTCACATCGACAGTTTAATTGACTTGGAACGTTAAGAAGAAGGGATTCGAATAAAAAATTGATACTAATCTACTTTGATATTAATAGGCAATTTCTAGCTGAAAATAAAGTGTCAAAGCGATAAAGATTCTTGAATAATTTGAAAATTTTTTAAAAAGAAAATTTAAAATAAGAAAGCAGTGGAGGAAAAAAGGAAAAAAGAGGCTGGAATCTGGAAAATGGAGGAGACCACCTGGAATTAAAAAAAAAATTGATAAAGGAATTTTAACAAGGCTTGCAAAAGATACATTGTAGCTGAGACTTTGTTACAAGATAACAAAGCCCCTGGAAAGAGAAAGTAAGAAAAGAAGCAAGAAACAGTTTTGGATTTGTTGGATGATTCCTAGAGGAGCCTAATGAAACAAAATAAAATCAATTGGAGGTTGTTTAAAATTTTCTAATATGGCATGACTCCTTGAAGAGTTAAAATGAGACTTAAAGAACAAAAAGAAGAAGCATAAGAGGAAAGAGGATTTTTTGGCTTCCTATTTCAATTTTTAGAAATGGAGATCTTGAACTATGAAAAACAACAAGAAACGCTGGCAGAACAAGAAGGGCGGGACAATGAAGAAGCCATTTTTGATGACCAAGCAATTTTAAGTGGGGTAAAAAAGGGAAAGGGCGGAAAGGGAATTAAAAACTTAAGCATTGAAGCAACAACAACAAAAAGAGTAATTTGAAAGTAATCATAACATCCAGAAGACACAGAAGGGAGGATCACAGAAGGGAGAATCAGATAGAAAAGGGAATAAAAAGGGGAGGGAGAAGAAGAGAGGGAAGAGGGAAAGGAAAAGAAGCTACAAAGAACAGAAACAAGATGTAGAGGTACAGGAAAAGCATACAAGAATTGAAGGTAGAAACCTATTTAAAAGACACAGGGACAATGGCTAAAATTTAACTTAAAGGGAGGATTCTGCAAGGGTGCATGGTATAGTATTATTATATTAGAAATAGAAAAGGGTTAGAAAATAGGTTAGATGATTAAAGTGATGGAAAAAATTTATATTGATGTGTAAAGTGGAATATTTGTTTGTAAAGAGAATAAGGCTCTCAATGATTTAAACAGAAAGTTTAAAAAAAACTGAAAAGAAACATGGAAGATTTTTATCAGTTGACAAGATGAACTTGAATAAGAATAATAACTTTATTGACTACTGTTAATAACTATTGTTTGGTTTTTTTATTTAAAGACAATAAGTAAAATATGAAATATGATTAAAGTGAAAGACAACTGATATTACTAGGTAATGTTTGTTAAAAGAAATAGACATGTAAAAGATTGTTATTAATATTAATGGCAGAGCTGTACTTGAACAGAATAATTATTCCATTTATTATTGTTATACATATATACACAGATATATACATACAAATATACTTTTTTCTTTTAAGAATTTAGTGTGTATTTTTAAGGGAATGTACCAAGCAGAATTTGATTGAAAAAAAGTATGTGTTATAAAATAGAGGTTAGAAAATGAATGTTATAACTGTAAAGGTGTAACTTAAATTTTTAAACAAGATTTGAAAAAAGATAGAAAAGTGTTACACTCCAGTCTCGTAATTACAGGGGAAAAATTGTTTTATGAGAAAAGATAATATGAAATTGTAAACAGGACAGATGAAAGTATAAAAACAATGATTAGAAAGATTTTAAAAATGAGAAAAAGATATGTAATTGAATTAAGAAAGGAATGAGATAATTTAAAATAAGGCTATAGGAAGTAAAGAAAGGGAAAAGCTATTGAAAAAATGCAAAAACTTACCCACCTTGGAAGGCTGAGTCAACCTTGAGCCTAGTGGGATTAAATCTGCCAAATTGCAGTGGGAGTAGCTTGCAGTACTGCACTCTAACCACTGCACCACTGAGGCTCCAATATCTACCTTACGAAAGCCCCTGTCACACTGTACCAACGGATTGAAAGAGGATGTAAAACGGAGAAAAACACTTACCATCCGTTGGTTAACGCGATGCTTCCGTTCTGTACTCACTGCCTCCGTTTTGCTTCCTCTCTATCCGTCCAGCATCCGTCTATTGACGTTTCATCCGCTCAGAGGGTTTTGAGCTGCTCAAAACTTTTGCGCGGAAAATGTATCCAATGCGTCTGTTCTGCATCCGCCAGGCATCCGCTAGGCATCCGTTCTGCATCCGCTACGCATCCGCGCAACTTGATCCGCTCCAGCGGTAAACGGACGCAGGGAGGAAGCGGAATGGACATGGAATGGATGCAGAATGGATGCAGAACGGATGGAGAAAGGATGGAGAAAGGATGAAAGTGGATGCAGCTCGCAAAGAAAGCATTTAAAACAGAAAAAATGTTCGCAGAGGGGACCTATCTCGGATATTAAGGATGTCTAGAGGATGCCTAGAGGATGCAAAGGGACACATAGTGGAAAACGTATACTGCCTATAAAAAGGGGGAGCAACTCATCTGGATCTCACTTTCAGACCAGCAGCCCAGCTGTGCAGACCTCTGCAGCCTGAAGCGCCATTGGGGTGCCTGGCCCCAAGAGGACAACAGGGGACGGTGTGTTGAGAAAGCTCTCAGACAGCTGGCTCAGACCCGTGATGTTGAGAGCTCCTTCCTCCATGCCATGGGGTGTCAGCCCCAGTACCGAGGACAGATGTACTGAGGCCGGGCTTGGCTGTGGGGTGGAGAAAGGAGCAGTATAGTGGGGCTGTCTGGTCTGCAGCTGGGTGAGGACTGTCGTGGATGGCATCATTGGCGTCGGTGGCATCAGTGTCGTGGGTGGCATCGGTGGCATAGGTGGCATCAGTGTCGTGGGTGGCATCGGTGGCATCAGTGGAACCGGTGGCAACGGTGTCGTCCGATGACTCTGTGCCTGGACTGGGAAGGGCTGCTGCCTGTGCTGCTGGATCTCCTGGTAGCCGTAGCCCTGGTAGGTGAGGGGCTGTGGGAAGCCTTGGAATGGGAGGGACATCACCTGGAGTGGAGGAGCAGACCTGGACTGGGTGGGAGCAGGTTCATCTGGGTCTGGAGGGTTGTGAAGCAGCTCGGTGATCTGGTCCTTCACTACCTGGTACTGGGGTTCCGCCATGTCCGTGAGGGTCTGGTTCACATAGGTGAGGAAGGGCTTGCGGTTGGAGGATGAGGAGTCGGTGTGGACCAGCTGAAAGAGGAGATCTATGCTGCTCCGGATGGTGTCCCTGATCTCCAGTAGGACAGTGTGGCTCTGCCCCTCCGGTCTGCCTCTGTGCCTTTCTGTGGAGCTGGAGCTGGGGGTGGATGCGGGTAGGGCTGTGGTAGACGTGCCATCTCCTTTCTCCCACCGCACCAGGGAGTCCTCCACGTGCTCCACCATGGTTTTTACAGCTGTGGGGGGGGTTCTCCGCCGTGGGATGCTCCACAGAAACCTGCCTGGAGACAGGAGCTGACTCTCGCCCGGAAGAGGACTGGCTCTCAGCAGGCTGCCGGAGAGAGAGGGTAGTGAGAGGGGCTGCTGGTGCTCCTCGGTGGTGGACCTCACCCTCCAGGAAGCTGCACCTGGCCATGACGTAGGTCTCTCTGTCCGTCAGCTTAACCATGGCCTGGCCAGATTTCTTCAGGTGCAGCTTCCCGTACCAGGTGTGCATGTGCTTCCACCAGTCGAGGAGCACCTCCGAAGTGTAGCCCAGACTCTCCGCCTTCTCTCTCCAAGCAGCATGCTTCCGCTTGGTGTCCCTGTAGAGCCGGTGTCCCTTCCGCCACAGATAGTCATTCTCTCTCAGCCACTCCAGCACCTCATCCTCGTGTTCCTCCTCAATGAAGTATTGCCTCCTCTCCCATCACCGCATACGCCTCTTCCTCCCTTTGGCAGGACCAGATGGGCCCTCATCAGAGGGGCTCCCAGGTAGTAGGGGCTGCTCCTCCACACCACCAGCAGCACCAGCAGGATCATCATCATCATCATCAGCAGCAGCAGCAGCAACAGGACCAGCAGGACCAGGATCAGCAGCAGCAGAGTAAGTACCAGCAGTGCCAGCAAGACCAGGAGCACGAGCAGGACCAGGAGCACGAGCAGGACGAGCAGGACGAGCAGGACAAGGAGCAGCTTCAGCAGGGTACGCACCAGCAGAAGCACCCCCACCAGGAGCAGCTTCAGCAGAGTAAGCACGAGCGGAAGCACCACCGCCAGGAGCAGCTTCAGCAGAGTAAGCACGAGCAGAAGCACCACCGCCAGGAGCAGCCTCAGCAGAGTAAGCACGAGCAGAAGCACCACCGCCAGAAGCATCATCATCAGCTCCTCCAGAAGCAGAAGCAGCAGAAGCCCCAGCAGAAGCCCCAGCAGAAGCAGAGTCAGGGACAGGGGGTGGGAGGGTGGCCCTGTCCCTCTTGCCAGGGATGGCGGCAGGTTGCTGAGGCTTTCTCTTCTTCCCCATGGTTGTGGGGTTGCTGGCTGGCAGGGAGGCTGACAGGGAGGCTGGCAGGCAGCAAGGCTGGCAGGCACCAAGGCTGGCAGGAAGGCTGGCAGGCAGCCAGGCACCAAGGCTGGCAGGAAGGCTGGCAGACAGGCACCAAGGCTGGCAGGAAGGCTGGCAGGCAGGCAGGCACCAAGGCTGGCAGGCAAACTGGCTGTGCAGGGAGGCTAGAAGGGAGGCTGGCAGCAAGGCTGGCAGACAGGCAGACAGCAAGGCTGGGAGGCATGCTGGGAGGCAGGCTGGGAGGCAGGCTGGCAGGAAGGCTGGAAGCAAGGCTGGCAGCAAGGCTTGCAGGCAGGCATGCAGGCAGGGCAATCAAGGCACTCAATGCATCTGGCAGCAGGTCTTTCCTCAGAATGGTGACCTGCTTCCGAGCTGCTTCCCTTTATATCCGCGGGGCTTACGCAATGCATCCCCCCCCGCATGCGCAATTAACACTCAGCATCCGTTAGGCTGTGCATCCGCTAGGCTTCCGCTGTGCATCCGCTTCATCCGTTCCACGTCCGCTCTGCATCCGCTTCATCCGTTCCGTGTCCGCTTTGCTGAGGTCCCCCAGAAGCCTTGCGAATGTGCCATCCGCTCTCATCCGCTTCCATCCGCTGGGCTTCCGTTCCGCATCCGCTTTCCATGCGCTCTGCGTCCTCCCTGCATCCATTCCTTTCCATGTTATCTGCTCTGGTTATGCAAATTTTTGCCCCTTTTGAGAGCGGATAACAACAGATGGAACATTTTTCTCATCCGCTGTGTCCTTTTTACAAACGTTTTGCATCCGTTGGGCAGTGTGACAGGGCCTTAAAATCAAATGGTGCTAAAATCTGTTTGGAGTGCAGTCAATGGCATGAAAAACTGACAGGGCTACCACTTATCATAATACTTGGAGCTGAATAATAAAATAACAGTAGCATGCATCGCAAATGTGATGGTGATGAGAAAGGGATCTGAAAAATGCATGGGAGAATCTTATAAGATAAATTTCTCATTATGTCAGACACAAAATAAGGCTCCCCTCAATCCAATAGCAACCCATTTTACAGATTTTGCTTTCTGAATCTACATTCCTCAATATTATAAAACAGTCTGGAATCCTAATCTTGCAGTTTAATATTATATTAGCTTCAGCAATATCAATGGTATTATTGATGTCTGGTGGAGCATCCAGTGCCAGATGTCTCTCTCTTTTTTTTCCCCAAGGAAAGGCCTTACTGATTTTTGGCACTTAAGAGTTTTCATCTGTATGTAATTTACATGCAACAAACGATTGGTGAGCATTCTCTATATTTTGCTTTGTTTTCTGTTTTCTGGTGACTAAGCACATTATGATTTAGTTTTCTAATCTGATAAACTGGAAACAGTCCTGGTCTCTTTCAGCAATGAGATCTTTCCCACCCCCATTTTTCTTCTGGAAATAATGGTGTCTATTATTGTTATTGTTTTTAAAGCTATGAGATGATTTAATACAAAACCTGGATAGTTATATGCCTTCTCTTTTAAATACACAATGTACCAGATGTGGTATTCAGCAGGTTCTGACCAGTTTTGGAGAACCAGTTGCAGAAATGTTGAGTGGTTCTGAGTCGCCCCACCCCCATCTATTCTCTGCCTCCCAAGTCCCAGCTCATTGGCTGGATCTTCTTTTGTTGCCTTGCACAGGAGCTGGACAGCAGATGGAAAAGACCAATAGAATCAATTCTTCAGATAGGAACCATGGAAGAATATCTATGAAATCTGTATTGGATACTCATATTTCAATCTACTTCTGCTTTCAGTGAAAGAAGAAGAAGAGCATACAGCAGATAAATGGTATATCATTGTGAACATGCTTCAAAAACTTCAATTTTTTGGAAGAGGTTCATATTCAAGCTCTACTTACTATACAGACTTCCACCTACAGCATTAGTTGTCCAAGAGCATTGTGAAGGCACCCTTGATAATTGCATTGTAACCTTTACATCCGTACCAGACATAGAGCTTTGTAGACAAACTGATCTTGGCTTTTTCCTTTATTTCATGTAAACCAAACCCAACATAAGAATGTTTAAACAATGCCGGGTGGATATTGCAATGCAGGAACTATTTATTTTATATCACTTCCTACATTGCAATAGGCCTTAAAATAGGACATACAAAATTTAAATAAAATACATTCTATTAAAAACAAAGACATGTAATTATTCAATGAATATTTAAGTATTTATAAACATGCTTTGAAAACATACATAAAAAGAACACTCAGATAAGGTTAACACATCAGATTGTTATTTCTCGAATGAACTCAATTTTTCTGGTTGACTGATGTAGTTTTCTCCATGCATGGACCCAAATGATTTTCCTGTAAAATATGTGCTCTAGGGTCAAGATTCCATGAGAAAAATGGTATGCTATGGAGCAATTATTTATCAATGAAAATTTACCTGTACCATCTATCTATACTATCTATCTATCTATCTATCTATCTATCTATCTATCTATCTATCTA
>BLBF01000007.1:70291391-70344620 GCA_015471245.1 Laticauda colubrina
TCTCTCTCTCTCTCTCTCTCTCTCTCTCTCTCTCTCTCTCTCTCTCTCTCTCTCTCTCTCTCTCTGCAGGCTTACAAAGTCTTTAAGTGCCTGTGGAAAGTGAAGCTCGCTCCCTTTCCTCCTGAACCTACTCCAATGCACCAGGAGTCTCTCTCTCACATACACACTCGTAATGGAAGTTCTGGAAGGTGCGTGCGCTCTTTTTCCAGCAGTGGAGACACACACACACACACACACACACACACACACACACACACTCCGAAGGCGCACCTGACTCTCAGCACCACAGATTCCCAGAAAGAATTCCAAAATAGCTCCAGACAGGATTTAGAAGTTCAGACTATCAGTGGCTGATTGACAGAGAGACAAATAGCTATCTGCCACACCTATTTGTCTCCACCCCCTCACTTTTATTCCCAGAGCTAGGGTGGGGCTTAGCTAACAGTGGTGGTTCTTCCATCTCAATGACCGGCCCATAGTTTCCCACTGCTCTCCTCTCCTCCATCTTCTGTGCATCTGCGCATCAGGCACAGGACCCAGCTGTTCCTCCTCTTCTTCCGCAGCCACTTGTGGACTTGGGGGCTGTTGACTCTCCATCTGGGAGCTGATGGACAGGCCAAGCTCTGTATCTCTTTCTCTCCCTCCCTCCCTCCCTCCCTCTCTCTCTCTGACAGCTCCATTCCCTTGTCCCCCTCAGATTGCCTTGATGCTGTCCCCGACTCCCATTCCGCCTCCTCATCTGATTTGGCTGCTGGAGGGGCTGGTGGCTGATATTATAAATAAAGAAATTATTCAGCTTATTTTTTATAATGAAAAAAAAATGTTTTTTATGGAGAAAAAGAGAATGAAATTATTAAACTACTTCTCCAAAGCCATTGTCCAACTTGTCTAACCTGAGGTTTATAAAAACAAGAAATATTGATCTGGCTGATTGGTCAAAAAACATTTCCATGTTTAGCAATGAGGAATATTTCAGACTGATTTTCACTTATCTAGAAATAATGTCTTTAGTGAGCTTAGCAAGTGTGCTACCTATGCCTGTTTGTGTGT
Organism: Laticauda colubrina; assembly: GCA_015471245.1. Lineage (NCBI taxonomy): Eukaryota > Metazoa > Chordata > Lepidosauria > Squamata > Elapidae > Laticauda > Laticauda colubrina. The sequence continues at coordinate 70,292,442 of BLBF01000007.1, forward strand.
AGGGAAAAGAAATCACCTGCACAGTCAGATGGTTTAAGAGAAAATCACCACAGCTTTGCTTAGCTTTTGAAAAATATATGGTGCTCAACAGAATTCACTTTAAGAAAATGTGCCACTTAATTTGATTTTAAATTTGAGAGGGCTTCAGTTTCTGCTGCATTTCATTTAATGAACTATAGCTGTGCACATCTTCTGATGGGAAAAAGGGTATTGCAAGCAGTGTTTAGACAGCATTCACTCTACTTCTGCAGTACGTGAACCTGTGAAATCTATCTACACTTGGTAAGGCTTGCTGTAGTCAGCAATGAACCTGAAAAAGATACACTTCCAAATGGCAAAGGGGCTGTCTTTCATTCATCTTGGCAGGCCAACTGAGAACTAAGTCTGGGGGAATTTTTTTCAATAAGATGACATAGATATTAGAGGCAGCATGTAGGTGCTGTTGGTTCCAATTAAAATCAGTCTCTGTCTTCTCATTTGTGCCTCTTGTCTCTCTTGACAGAAAAAGGTCCAGCTAAGGGCCTACATCTGTTTTCCTCTCCCAATGGGACTCTGAGCAAGTGAATGACCTGCAGTGTTTATTATTAAGTTTTCAAAGAAAAAGTTGTTTTGGTCTAATTGAAGCAATAATACAAGTGAGGTTATTTCTGGTCGGTTCCCTGCTGTTTTCACTCTCCAGAATATATTCCAGGTGTTAACTATGATGCAAGATTGACTTTCTCTTGTGTTTAGGTTTGCTTGAGCCAACAGACCAATAAACTGCAGTTGTGAAAGCAAGCCAATGCTGGTCGCTCAGAGAATTTTGTTTTTTTAAAAAAAGTTAATCCTGAAACAGACCCAGTTCCTTTATAAGGACTCCTTTCCTCAATATAAAAGCAATTGGGTAATGCCCCTCCCCTGCCTCCCACATCTTGTTTCACAACTTCCCCTTCCTGACTTGATACCACTTAATAAATGAGATATTCCTTTATATGTTATCACCAGCTCCTTGGTGTACGAATATCAACAAAGAAAAAAGCTGCTAACAAAATTCTTCACCCATAATGAAATTTGAGGGTGAAGCATCTGATGGTTTGTGCTCTGTACAGTTTATATATTTTGTGTGTATGTGTATGAGAGAGAAATAGGGAGGGAGGGAAGGGGGGAGAGAGAGAGAGAGACAGACTCTTTTCAGGTTTGTCAGTGAAGAATGGATGCTCCGCTGTGTTTCATCTTTCACATGCTTATTTGTTAAATAAGTAATAGCTTCTGAAAAAGAAGCTATTTAAGAGTTAACTATAATTCACTAATGGTTTTTAAATTGTGGTCATATTCTTCATAACAGGTAGTTCTCATTTCACAACTGCCTCATACAGTGACTATTCATAGTAATGATGATGTGGGAAAAGTAACATAGCAATCAATCCTCGCATTTATGATCTTTGTAGCTCTGTAAAGCAAAGGAAAGCTTAATGGAGAATGTAAGCACAGTTTTACTTAGTACCGCTTTGCTTAATGATAGAACTTTGGTTACTAAACAAGGACTACATGTATGAAACATGGCTATTTGTGGGAGTGACTCTCTCCAATTATACCTACTCATCCCATAAGACCAGTCAGGAGAGACATATAACAGCACTGATCCATTAAAAAGTCTCACCTGATAACTCCAGAAAAGGACCTTTTTCTGTCACTGTGACTGCCCTTGTGGAACAAAATCTCCATTGAGATCTTATCAACCTTTCACAAGCCCCTACAGACATGACTGTTGCTGGGCTTGGGGGTGGGAGTACTTATTGGAATTAAGTTTTGTTGAAATATTTGTATCGTTGTTGATGTTTGTTTATATTGAAATGGAATTTCAGTTTGCTTTCTTCAAGGTGATGCATAAAATATGTATTATGTATTTCTGCTTCTTCAGCAAAATATGTTAAATGGTCTGATTAGAAAATGGTGTGGTCAGGACATACCAGTTTTATGTTTTGTTTTGTTTTTCTGACTGAAATGTATACAATTCCCGTTTGTTTTATTTTGATGTGCTTAAATGTAAAACCTTATCAAATGACAAAGCTTTAGTATTCTTCCTGCAAAGATGTTTTTGGCAAAAACTAAAGTATATTTTCCAAGGTAACTCCTTGTCAAGTCATAAAACATTTCTCTGGTCTTTTAGAGTTGCCAACAGAAAGGGAGGGGGGAGTAATATGCAGTAGCTTGCAAAACTGAAATTGCATTCCATAAATGTTTTCGTAGATAGTTTCTAGGCGTAGTTTTGGAGGTGCTGTACCACCGGAACTGGGTATGCACTCTGTTGCAGTGCATTATTAAGGGTCGCTTTATAGTCCCCACAAATTCTTATGGATCCGTCTGGTTTTATTGGGGTGACTATTGGGGTCTCCCAGCGTGCATGATCTATTGGTTCCAGGACCTCTTGCGCAATGAGTTTATTTAATTACTTGACTATTTTTGGCTTGAGCGTGAAGGGAACTCGTCTTGGTTTGAGACGGATTAGGGCAATATTGGGGTTCACATTAAATGATATTGGGGACCCCCGGTACTTGCCTAATTGTCCATCGAAAACTTCTTGGAATTCCTTCATCAGCTCCTCCTCTCAATCTGTTTCCTCGATGTGGTTGATGCCCATCACCTTGATTCCTAATGGCGCGAACCATTCTAGACCCAGCAGGCTTGGGCGGTCTCTGTCCACAATTGTTAGCGGGAGTACTTTTCCATGCTTTTTGAAGGTCACATGGAAGTGTCCAATTCCTATCACAGGAATTCTGTTCCCTTGGTAGTCCTTAATGGTTAGTTTCTGGTTCTCCAGCTCTTGTTTTTGTAAGCTGGGCACTAACCTCTTAATCGTCTCCCAGGATACCATGGATAGGTAGGATCTGGAATCCACTTCCATTCTGCACAGCCTGTCTTCAATGCTGACCTGCACGTGTACTTTCCTTGCGTCGGAGTTGTCTGAGTGGTCAATGGTGACTGTTTGGTGGGTTTCCTCACATCGTCAGGTTTCGCTGAGCCACTTGCTTCGATTCTCATAGCTCCATCAGTTCTCTGAAAATTTGTCTCAGTTCTGGGGGGCATGTTGTCGTGTCGCCTTGGGCTGTAGTTTTGTTTGTTTCTACAGACCTTAGCAATGTGCCCCCGTTTCTCATAGTACTGGCAAATGGCATCTGAGAACCAGCACTCTGAATGGGGGTGGTCTCTGCTGCATCCAGAGCACTGGAAACCCAACTTACAACCTCTCCGCCGGTCTCGCTCTGCCTGCAATCTGTGGATTTCCTCCTCCTCGTCTTCAGTATTGGGTGAGAGTTCGACATCCTCGTGGTGTGCTGTTGTGGCTTTGTGACCAGCCTCAGTTCTTTTCTCGGGAGATGCGTTGGTCTCCAACATTGTTGGCCGGTCCCTTGCGTTCATTTGCCGCATCTTGGCCTCTGATTTCTTCATAGCCTCAGCTGCAGTGGCTTCAGCAATGACTTCGGTAACCGTAATGTCCGCCCGAGCCATTAGTTTGCTCTGGAGTAAGGGGTCTCTGAGACCGAGGACCATGCAGTCTCTCAGAGCCTCATCCATGTTTGAGAAGCCGCATGCACCTCCGATGTTCCTTAGTGCTGCCACAAAATCCCCAATGCTCTCTCCTTCCTTCTGATCCTGATGGTAGAATTCATGTCTCCGGATCAGATTTGGAACGGCTGGGCGTAGTGGTTTCGAAGTAACCGATCTAGGTCTGGCCAAGCCATCTCTTTCACATCTTCTGGCTTGGCCAACACTTTGGCCATCTTGAATATGGCTGGCCCGCAGTGGGTCAGGAACACAGCTCTCTTTCGGTGGTCATTTGCATCTTTCAAGTTGTTGCTCTCGAGCAACATGAGGAATCGATTGATGTATGATTCCCAGTCCTCGGTTGCCTGGTTGAATGGTGCGGGTGGCAAGTTGCTGCCGGCCATCTCGTCGGTTGTTCAGCTCAGTTGCCACATGCCCGACTGGTCTCTTTGTCTCAGTATCCCACCTTCGTCGCCAGTGTAGAAGCACGGGAAAAAGGAGACTCGAGACCAGCATAACTTCAGCTCTTTATTAAAAGGTATAGATCTGTGCTGGACCTGCGAGCTGTGGCAACTCTTCTTATAGAGCTTGTCAGCAACTCTTACCCAATGACAGCGTTCTGAATCTCCCGCGATCAGCTCGTCCAATCGCAGCAGATTCTTTACTGACCAATCACCATAGTTCTTCTGTCCAATCACAGTGCAGTCCATCTTAGCCAATCAGGTGAGAGTATTAGAAGAATGTTAAGAGGGAACAAGGACTATAGATTAAGAACAGATATATAGAAATCAAACCCAGAATTGAGCATTCTTTCCTAAACTAATGTGTACCACCAAAATAATGGATTATTATTTTTAACATTTTCAGACAATCTATTATTTCTCTCAATGATCTTCCTCTCATAAGAGTTTTATCAGGTATATTAGCTTGAGACAATGTTTTATTCAAGGTCATCTAGTGAATTTCATGGCTGAGTGTGCATTTCAACTTAAGTCTCCCTAGTCCAGTCAAGCACACTATTTAACACACCGCTCAGGTCAGAGAATGACAATATAAAGGGGTTTTCTTTTCAAGTGAATCAGGATTTTATTTTGTTTGTCTAAGAAAAATCCATGATGTATCTTGGACAGTATCCAAGTACTTGTGAGAGATCCTGCCCAAAAGCAAGAAATAGTATCTAAAGTGTTTGCAAGGGAAGAAACTCTTGCCAACACTCATCCAGTGACATCTAAGCAGACAGAGAAATTCACATATGATTAAGTTAGACTGGCTGCCATTATCAATTAAGTTCATTTGAGATTTGGAGTTGATTTACGAGCTGCCAGATTTAAGGGCTCTGCAGCTGTTTTGCTATAAAGTCTGATGCTTTTCCTTTGTGAGGAAAAGAATAAAATCAAGAATGTTATTTATTTCTGAGAGAGACTAATTAGCTACAAATTTGATCAAATGATTGGTTTCATTCTTCCATTGTTTGGTGCTGTTTGTTCATGTCAGGAGAATTTTCTTGGTTTATTTTGACCATTTTGCAAGCGATGGTTTGAAAAAAGGAAGACTGAAGTACGGTAGTATGTAAAAGTTAGAACTTGCCTTTGAAGTCAATACACATATACCACACCTTGAGATTTGATGAGATTAATTTTATCTCATTTTTAAAAAATTATTTCGATGAAAATTCTGGTCATCCTAAAGTATCAGTGTATATATTTTAGATAGATTCATGGAAGCTATGGAACAATGAGGGATTTTTGTTTGTTTGTTTGAAAACGCGAAGCTTTTGTTCAGGTAAAAGATGAAAAAAACATGTTTGAGATTTCACAACTCCATCTCAATGAAAAAAAAAAAATGATGGAATTTTTGCATCTTTGGTGGAGGAATCGGAGAAGAAGCTTGTGACTTCTCCAGAGGAAATCCTATGACTTTATGAAAAGCTAATTTTCTACTAGGAGTTCCAGCATTATTTTCTTTTTTAATGATGGCACCTTTGATTGGCTTGTAGATTTTTCTTTCCATTTTTAAAATATTTTACTTTGGTATATTGGCAGATATTTCTCTCCTAGGATGCAAAGAAAAAAAAAACATTTGCTGTGAATTTTGCACAGCATTAGGAAAGCTCAGATCCATCCAATTGCCCCAATTCTACCCCAGAATAAAGGGATTACAGAGTCATCAAAATGAGTTTATTATATCAGATATTTAAAAGTGCAATTAAGAAAAAAGAAAGAACAGGAAAAAAAAGAAATAAAAGAAAACAAAAGAAATGGAAAAGAGATTTAGAAATTTTTTCAACCTGAATAAGAAATTGTAAAATAATAACATTTGATTAGTACTGCATATAAAGTTATCTCATGTAAAATGAGCATGTTTAATTCTACAAAAAGATTGTTGACGGTAGTAATGATTCTACATTTAGAACAAGATGACTAGGTCAGTGGGCCAGGTTGTAGTGTCTTTTTAAGAAAAAAGCTATATTCTTCAAAAAAAAATGGAAGAAGACAAGAAAATGATTCTTCCAAATCAAATAGAATTAAATTCTGGTTGTAAATATGAACACATGAATATAAATGAAGAAAAGCATTCCTTTTTCTACACAAGCCCAGAAGAACAGGAGAATTTCATCCATATTTATAAAATAAACTAAAACCCAAATAGACAACTTACTCAAGACACCAAGGTCACTTACTGAAAACATTTGAGATCTGTGTTAGCAGGTTCTACTAACCTACCAACATGTAGAATTTAATAAACTGAATAAGGGAAAAGATTTCAATGCATGTAGCTCCTATGATTCTTTAAGGCTAGGTCACACTGGCCGGTGGATGCAAAACGTATGCAAAAAGGACACAGCAGATGAGCAAAATTTCGGGGGTGGCTCCATCGGGGGTGGCTCTCAAAAGTGCCCCAAATTTGCATAAACAGAACGGAAAACAACGGAAAGGAATGGACGTGGGTAGTACGTAGCGAGGATGGTAAGCGGATGTTCGGAGGAAGCCTAGCAGATGGAAGTGGATGACACATCCGAAGGGCTTCCCAGGGAGAATAGCAAAGCCGACACGTAGCGGAAGGAGCGGATGCATAGTGGATGACGCGGATGCATCACGGATGCCTATAGGATGCATAGCGGATGCATAGCAGATGTGTAGCGGATGCAAAGCGTTCACTGCGCATGCGGGGAGGATGAATTGCATCAGCTCCACGGATATAAAAGGATGCAGCTCGCAAGCAGTCACCATTCAGAGGAAACACCTGCTACCAGAGACATCTTGAAAGAACACCATGGTTCGTCAGTCAGGGAAGAAGAGGAAGCCTGTGCCTAATCCTGCCAGCCCTGACAAGAAGGACAGAACCACCATCCCACCCCCTGGCGCTGTCTCTGAAGCTGCTGGTGCTTCTGCTGCTGCTGCTGCTGGTGGTGCTTTATCCTGCTGGTGCTGCTGGTGCTTCTCCTGCTGGTGCTGCTCGTGCTGCTCGTGCTGCTGGTGTTTCTCCTGCTGGTGCTGCTGGTGCTGCTACTGGTGCTACTGGTGCTTCTCCTGCTGGTGCTGTTGGTGCTGTTGGTGCTGTTGGTGCTGGTGCTTCTCCTGCTGCTGGTGATGCTGCTGTGGTGGACCAGCCCCAAGGCCCTCAAAGCCCTGCTGCTGAAGGCCCTGAAGGCCCTGCCAGAGGGAGGAAGAGGCAAGGCAAGGAGAAGGGAGAGAGGAAACAGTACTCCATTTCCGAGGACCATGAGGAGGAGGTGCTGGAATGGCTGAGGGAGAACGAGTACCTGTGGAGAAAGGGCCACAGGCTCTATCGCGACACCAAGAGGAAGCAGGCAGCGTGGAGAGACAAGGCAGAGAGCCAGGGCTACACTTCAGACATACTCCTGGTATGCTGGAAGCACATGCACACCTGGTATGGCAAGCTGCACCTGAAGAAATCTGGCCAGGCCGCTGTCAAGCTCACTGACTGGGAGATGTACGTCATGGCCAAGTGTAGCTTCCTGGAGGGTGAGGTCCACCAGTGAGGAGCAGCCCCTCTGTCAACCTTCTCCCTTAGACAGACCACAGAGAGCCACTCCTCTTCCAGCCAGGAGACAGCTACCATGTCCAGGCAGGTGTCTTTGGAGGGCCCCATCAAGACCAGCACAGATCTTCTCTCTCAGCTGGTCCACAGCGATATGCCATCCTCTAACCGCAAGCCTTTCATCACGTACGTGAGCCAGACCCTCATGGACCTGCCCAAGGCCCAGTACCAGGTGATGAAGGAGAAGATCACAGCACTGCTGCACCACCCTCCAGGCCCAGCTGAACCTGCTCTGACCCAGTCCAGAACTGCTCCTGGACCTGGACTGGGAAGGGATGCCTCTGGTGTGGGAAGTCCTGGTACTCGTAGCCTTGGTAGGTGAGGGGCTGTTGAAAGCCGTGGAAGGGCTGTGACATTGCCTGGGGTGGAGCAGCAAACCTGGAGTGGATCGGAGCAGGTTCAGCTGGGCCTGGAGGGTGGTGCAGCAGTGCTGTGATTTTCTCCTTCATCACCTGGTACTGGGCCTCGGACAGGTCCATGAGAGTCTGTCTCACGTACGTGATGAAGGGCTTGCGGTTAGAGGATGGCATATCGCTGTGGACCAGCTGAGAGAGAAGATCTGTGCTGGTCTTGATGGTGTCCCTGATCTCCAGCAGGACAGTGTGGCTCTGACCCTCCAGTCTGCCTCTCTGCCTGCATTCTGTGGAGGTGGAGCTGGGGATGGGGGTGGGTTGGTCTCTGGCTGCTGCTTCTTCTTGCTCCATTTGAGACAGGGGATCTTCCACGTCCTGTGGCATGGGGAGTGCAGCTGTCGGGGGGGTCTCTGCCGTGGGGCCCTCCAAAGACACCTGCCTGTACACGGTAGCTGTCTCCTGGCTGGAAGAGGAGTGGCTCTCTGTGGGCTGTCTGAGGGAGAGGGTTGACAGAGGGGCTTCTCCTCCATGGCAGATATCACCCTCCAGGAAGTTGCACTTGGCCATGATGTACATCTCCCGGTCAGTGAGCTTGACAGCGACTTGGCCAGATTTCTTCAGGTGCAGCTTGCCATACCAGGTGTGCATGTGCTTCCACCATCCCAGGAGTATGTCTGAAGTGTAGTCCAGGCTCTCTGTCTTGTCTCTCCACACTGCCTGCTTCCTCTTGGTGTCGCGATAGAGCCTGTGGCCCTTTCTCCACAGGTACTCGTTCTCCCTCAGCCATTCCAGCACCTCCTCCTCATGGTCTTCGGAAATGGAGTACTGTTTCCTCTCTCCCTTCTCCTTGCCTTGTCTCTTCCTCCCTCTGGCAGGGCCTTCAGGGCCTTCAGTAGCAGGGCTTTGAGGGCCTTGGGGCTGGTCCACCACAGCAGCAGCACCAGCAGCAGGAGAAGCACCAGCAGCAGCAGGAGAAGCACCAGCAGATTCAGAGTCAGCACCAGGGGGTGGGATGGTGGTTCTGTCCTTCTTGCCAGGGCTGGCAGGAGTAGGCACAGGCTTTCTCTTCTTCCCTGACTGTCAAACCATGGTGTTCTTTCAAGATGTCTCTGGCAGCAGGTCTTTCCTCTGAATGGTGAGCTGCATCCTTTTATGTCCACGGAGCTGACGTAATTCATCTTCCCTGCATGTGCAGTGACCGCTTTGCATCTGCTACGCATCCGCTATGCATCCTATAGGCATCCGTGATGCATCCTATAGGCATCTGTGATGCATCCGTGTCATCCGCTATGCATCCACTCCTTCCGCTACGAGTCGGCTTTGCTATTCTCCCTCGGAAGCCCTTTGGATGTGTCATCTGCTTCCATCCACTAGGCTTTCTCTGAACATCCGCTTACCATCCTCACTACGTACTGCCCCCGTTCATTCCTTTCCATTGTTTTCCATTCTGTTTATGCAAATTTTCACCACTTTTGAGAACGGATAACAACGGATGGAGCCACCCCCAAAATTTTGCTTGTCCACTGTGTCCTTTTTGCATACATTTTGCATCCGTCGGCCAGTGTGACCTAGCCTTAAGAAAGATTCATTTTCTCAGTAAAAAAGAAACATGTCAGTTTGTTGCTATAGAGATTTTGATAAAGCTTACTATGAACTACTATGAGCTAAACTTTCAAAGCCTCTTTATTTGATTAACACACATTCTCTCTATGCTTCTATTGTGTTGACACCCATTCTTCTGAGAATTTATTTTCCTTGCATAGGTAAGAGTTCAGATATGGGAAGAAGAGATCATTTGTTGCATTTTAAGGGAAGGTGATCAGCTACCAAAATTTTATGCATATATAATTATATATATGGCACACTAGGACACATCGTATACCAGAAGAAAACACACACCAACCACTACCTCAACGCCCAATCCCACCACCACCCAGCACAGATAAACTCCGTGGCCAAAACACTAATCACCAGAACCAAACGCCTGGCAGAAAAGACACATATAAAGTGTAGGAAAGTTTTAACTTTTCAGTATAAAATGGAGAAGCCCCTTCCTATTATAGGTTTCTCCAGGTATGGGTTTTTTTTTCTCACTCTCACTTCCAACTCCTACAAGTAGGTTCTCCACAATCACGTAACTCACTAAGCCATGTCACAACTAGCTTAATTTTAGCCAAGTCCAACTAAAGTGTGAACCCACTACATTTATAAACTATGTTTTTGCCATAGATTTTTGTGTGAATTTAAGTATTGTAGCTTTTTCTTCCAACCAGGCTTAAAAAAAATCATAGCTTACTAAAAAAGTATACCTAGCCATTACCTAAGAAGGAGTCACATTCTGTGATCCTCAGTTTGGGTGAAAAAGGAGCTGTATTGTTTATTTATTTTTACATCATGTATTGCCAGTATTTCTAGTCGGCCCCATTCCCGGATGACTCTAGTGGTGATCAACAATGATTAAAATGAGAAATATCAGAAAAATATAAAACTAAAACTATTAGAGCACTCTACATTCATCTTGGCTTAAAGGTACACCAAGAAAAGACAGTTTTCACTTCAAGAAAGGAAGGAGGAGAAGGGAAACAGGGCTTCTCTTGAGAGGGGAATAGGGCTTCTCTTGAGAAGGCTACCGACCAATCTTTACATTCTCCATATGCTTTGCAGGAGAATGGATTCTTAGCAGGTCCTATATAGATAGTCAGGATGGGCAGACAGATTCCATCCTGCTTGATGAAACTGCTTGATGGAATTTGAATGCTGCACCATGTAAAGCTTCAATAGTGCTTTGAATAGTGCTTTGAAATGAATCCAAAAATCCAAAAATCTATTGTTAAACCAACGCAACAACTGTAAAATAAGTGTTATCCTGGACTAGTAGGATTGACCTGCCAGCAAGTGTACCACTACATTTTTCAACTGTTGCAACTTTCAGATCTTGAACCCAAATAGAGTATATTTTACTAGCCCAAGTGAGTATGAATTAATTTTCTAGAGCATTCTTCTTCATATTGGACCATAATTAATTCAGCTCTCTGAGACTTCCACCTGCTGTAGATGGGAAATTTACATGTTAATCTGGAACCAGAGGTTCAGGAGGATCCCAATTCACAACTTTTCAGAGAAGGATGACCTGTCCAGAGGAAGGATTTGAGTAAATATCTTGATATGATACCCCAATGTTCATGAACAATGCCCATCTCAGAGGCTTACATTTAAACTTCTTTTGCTTTATTCATATTTTCATAGCCTCTAGGAACCAATTTAGGACTTTCTCAGGATATCAATGAATATCAATGTAGAACTGGGTATCAAGAACGGATTGATGAAATCTCAACTCTATCCTCTGAATCATCTCTCCCAGCACTTTCATATAGATGTTAACTAGCATTGGAGAGAGCCTTGAGAGACTCCATACTGAAAGACACAAAGACTTGAGATCACTGGCTCAAGTAGTTGGAGTAGCAACATAAAATGATGCCACAACAAGCATCCCTTGAAGGGCTCCAAGAAGAAAGCTATGTTTAATTATACCAAAGACTGCCAGAGTGAGATATCTAATAAAATTTTGGCTGAGGTTGTCCCATTTTCTCAAATTTCTGGAATTTTTCTTCAGAAATTCAGTTTTCAAGAATTCCATTTTGGCCATAAAAAATTGGAAATGAATTAATCTGTTTGTCATTTATATTGCAAAATAAAATGCTATTTTAAAAAATCAGTTTTAAAAAATCAGCTATGAAATTCAGCTATGAAAAATAGGAAAGCCAGAAGAACTTGACAGCCAGGTAAAATATGCAGAAAGTCTTCTAGATGATCAGCCTTTCTCCCTGCCCTGCCTAGAGTGCTGTTAATTTTAATGAATCATCTCCTTGAAGTAGCAGTTGCCTATATTTTTTTTTTCAGACTTATGCTAAAGGTTGAAAAAAATCAGGTTGCTTTAATGAAAAGCAGAGAGATGTGTTTATGGAAAATCTGGAGATATTCTTCCAAGCCATTTTCAAAATATGCACAGCATAGATCTGAGAAAAGAATATATCCTATTTCTGTAATATTAGAGTCATATATTATCAGGATCAGTAGTTTTACATATCTGCCTGAAGATAGCTTGCAACTAGATCTTGTTCTGCTTACAAGGCCTTTCCAAATGATGTCCAATGATTAATGTTGTAATATTTGTCTTTTGGGAGAATCCCAAACTCCGAAAGACATTACACATAATAAATCAACCACAAGACCTCTGTTCTTTCAAAAAGCCTCCCCTCGTACTTCAGCACCTCACTGGGGCTTTATGTCAGCACAACCTGGAAAGATCAGAATAGTGAGCCATGAGTTCAAAATGAAAACAAAAATCTATAATTGAGTGATAACTGGAATATCAGTTATACTCCCCTGAAACCAACAATAAAAAACTGCCACATATTTTAAGATTGTTCTCCAAATCTTTGGAATGTGTATTTCATTTTAAAAAATATTTTCATACATGTAGCCTCTTTAGTCATCTCAAGCAGTCACAATTAACAGCCAGACAGCTTTCCTGAGTATTTTTTTAAAAACCCGATTGTCAGAGAGACCATGTCACGTTATGGGTTTTTGTTTGGATAATAAAGTTCAGAGGTACAGAGAATAATCTCATCAGAGAGACACAGTGACCAACTGTGTTATCGCCCCCTTTGTACACTTCCTTTTTCACTAATTAAACTTTTACATCTTAAGAAGACACTGTTTCTGCAAACCCTAGAATAGTTTGGCCTGCTGTTATGGACACATATCTGCACTGTGTTATCTGGCAAAACCGGAAAAGTGATGTTCCGGCATTTAGGCCTAGAGCCTTGGATTATCTTTCCAGTACTGTATTACGAGTTCTATTTTGACTTTAGTACGTGCTAAATTCTCTAAAAACAACTATGTTTTGTTAACAGCTATGACAAATGTTGGATTTCAATTTTTTTAAAGAAATGCATATCCTCACCCAAGATGCCCCCAACCTTTCCATTAGTTATGGTGAAAACACATTATCTGGAATCTTATTCTTAACTCTTTAAATACTCTGGTAACAGATTACTTAGCAGGGTTTTCCCCCTTATTCAGTTGGTTCTCAGAGACTGTCTGGATAAGGCCTTGTAGTTCAGAGATAGTTTGCCATTTCCTCTTTCCTAAGGCTTACAGAAAGTGACTGGCTCAAAGTCACCAAGATGGCTTTGTTGCTAATCAGGACAAGAATTCAGAGTCCCTCTGTTTCTAGCCCTAATTACTTGTTCTCACTTAGCATCTACAGTACTTAGATGCAAACTCACCTTAGATGCATTCATATATTTCAGTTTCAGACTATCTCTAAACTTATCAAGACACCAAGATTGCTAATGTATCATTATCAACTAGCAGTAATTTCTGAAGGGAAGAATCTGGGTCCTAATTTTACTGTCAATGGAAGGATGGAAAGCTGAGCTAACTTTGAGCCGGAGAGAATCGAATTCGAAATACCAACTACTAACTCTGCTTTGCTTGATTAAGCCAATGATCAGAAAATGTTGCTATATACTGTAGATTCAACTCCTGGTTTTCCATTGACAAGATCCTGTAGATCCTGTAGACTGGAAATCTCTATCCAAGATGGGAGAGCAGTTGCCAATTAAGCAGACGATACTAACTCCGATAGACAAATAGTCTGTGATAATGTAAAACAGCTTCTGACAAATTTTCCCCATAATTAATGGGACAAGTTCCATAAATGGAATCTGTATCCTGAAATTATCTTTTGTGCAAATGGATCATATTAGATTAAAAGGGGGAATGCAATATGATATTAGAATTGTGTCAGCTGAAGTGGCACAGAAGATAATTCTAATAAAATAAAACATTCTTTCTTATAGTGGAGAGCTGAAATGCCTCTCTCTGCTCTGGCACCCCATTAGTATCTGTGATGTACACTGATTATTTTTGGGGTACATAAATAATGATCTATTCAGCCATTGATGATGAGCATTTTCTCCTCCATTACATACACAGGACAGCAATGTAATTTTCCCAGGAAAATTGCAAAATGGGAGCATCTTTCCCTTTTCTATTTTTTTTTTAGTGACTGACTTCTTTAGTGGCTTTTAAATTAGTAATACTAATAAGAAATAGCACCTTGTTCATGATCCAAACTCTGTCAAGGATCTTGGAGTACTCATCTCTAATGACCTAAATGCTAGAGCCCACTGTAACTATATAGCCAGAAAGGCATTAAGAGTTGTTAACATAATCTTACATAACTTTTTCTCTGGTAATATTATACTAATGACTAGAGCATACAAAACATTTGCTAGATCAATACTCGAATACAGCTCATCAGTCTGTAATCCACATTATGTATCTGATATTAGCACAGTTGAGAAAGTCCAGAAATATTTCACAAAAAGAGTTCTCCACTCCTCTACTTGTTGCAGAATACCTTATGCCACCAGACTCGAAATTCTAGACCTAGAAAACTTAGAACTACGCTGCCTTTGGTCCGATCTAAGGATAGTATATAAAATCATACATTGTGTTCTGTATAAAATGGTATACTCCAAACTATGCAATCTGATTGGCTAAAAGACTAAGCATTGGATTGGTTCATTAGGAACCAATCCAAAAGAGCCGCTGAAAGGCGGCAAAGTTAAATAGCTGCCATTGGCTACAAGCCGGCAGGCAAGCCTGTATAAAAAGGCTGCCGCGGCTTCAGCCTAACTGTTCCGTTACTGTTGCTTACTTGAAGAAAGACTTTGTTTGTTGGAACCTGGTCTACCTCGTGTTTTTCCGGACGGAACACATTGCAATGTCCTACCTGTCAATGAATACTTCAGCTTCAACCATAACAACACGAGAGCAAACAGTAGATACAAACTCAAGGTTAATCACACCAAACTTGATTGTAGGAAATACGACTTCAGCAACAGAGTGGTCAGTGTCTGGAATACTCTATCTGACTCTGTGGTTTCTTCCCCAAACCCCAAAAACTTTAACTTTAGACTTTCTACTATTGACCTCACCCCTTTCCTAAGAGATCTGTAGGGGCATGCATAAGCACACCAATGTGCCTACCATCCCTGTCCTATTGTTTCTTTTATTTTTCTTATATGTATCCATGTACTCATAACTATGTTTTTACTTATACCTATTACCTTGTAAACAATTGACAAAAAAAAAAATCTTGGTCAATTTTACTTCTGTCTCAGGTTGTTTCGTTCTGAATGAAGCTGCCTATGAATTTTCTCATAAAAATGTAAAAAAAGAACATACCAGTAATCCTTTAGAATCACTGGAGGAAAATCTTAAATCTTTCCTTTCTTTAGTAGTGTTTCCCCTTGGACAAGAAATTATAGTTGCCTTCAACTGAGTCCAGGTATAGAAGGGCAATGGAAAACAGTTTTACGTCTTATATATTCCAGTTTAGGTATCTTTATTAAAACTTTTGATTCTTGATAGGTGTTTTATATATATAAAGAATAGATCAAATAGACAGGGCAACCTAATTTTATCTTTGTTTGGTTCACAAATCATATGATCCACCTATTATGGCAAATGTGTGAATAGTCTCTTCTCCATTAATAAAAAAAAAGGGAATTCATATCAAGATGCCATTTATGTATTTGAGGCTGTGGCAGAAACCTTTCAGGTATTTTATTTCAATGCTATGTTATGACTCCAGCAGATTAATTATCCAATTTCTGAAGTTTTTTTTTCTCAGTTGTATAAAAGCCTCTCAAGTTGCATGAAAAATTGCTAATCTACAACATTATGCAAAATCCAAACAGTCCTTCTTTAGAAATTTTTTTGCATGTTAAATATATACCATACTTATAACTGGGCTTAATTGCCAAAATTTCACACTATTCCTTTAATACTGTTTTGTGTTTCTGTATCTTGTAACTAAATAGATTACCATTTTATTAAGAAAGTAGGTATAATGAGTGAAGAGAAGAAGTAGCCACAAAATCTGGCATTGTTATATCTACAATTGCATCTGTAAAACCTCTATCATCTGTTATGCTGGAAGATCAGAAACGAAACCCCAGGCTTTTTTTAAGGTAAAGATTATAAATCTGCTGTTCAGGTTTGAGTTATTAATCAAATTTCTAGATTGGACAGGGAGAAGAAAGCTAGCCAATAATTCACATGACTTACACATTTCCGTTACACTCATTAAAAACTGGATGTCAGCAGAACACAGTTTCAGCTGATTATGAACTTCCCCAAAGGGGTTATCTGAACACGAGGAGCCATTACAACGAAAGGGCCCATCACAATTGTTCCAGAATTTCCAAAATAATAAGCAGACAAATTGGAAAGGAAGGTGGTGTTGGTGACATTGTATAGAAAAGGCAAATTATATAAAATGTTGAACTTTGTGGTAAATGACTGAAGCATTTTAGAAAAATCAGGAGGAAACTAATGAGAAAACGTGTCTCCATTATTTCTACACATGCCACAAAGCTTATTAACATGAACAACATTAAATTTTCTTGGCTGTGATATTTTTAGTATAAAAAATTCTCTTTAGAGATTTCAGTGTATGTTTATTGACCAAATACCAGGATCTCCTTCACTTTTCTTAAACTGGCATATTTGAAAGAATTAACATATAATCAACTTTGGTTATTCTTTCTAAGCTATAACAATAGCTTATAGCTGTTGGGCTGTAGAAGATTTGAGCCACGAACCACATTGGTTGGCTGGGGATAATGAATTCTATAGTCTAATAAATGAGATAGATACAGTAAACCTATATTTGCTATAATCCTACTTACTACATCAGACACAATGGACAAAATATGATTTTGGATATAATTCCCAAATTGGAATTGGAAATGTCATTTGTTTAGCAAATCAGTTTAGACAATTTGCATGCATTTAATGTATATTATGTGTATTTTATACACATGATGTAATTTATTTATTTTTAAATAAGTTATATATAAATGTACATTTAATATCTATTTGTCTTTCAAAGTAATCCTTCTCTCCAGTTGCTTCATTCAATTTGGTTGGGAATGGTTTATTTAAATGTCACATGATACTAGCCTTTGAAAATTAAATATGCTGCTGGGATTGGGTTTATTTTCTTTTTATTGATTGTGTTTAAAACTCTAAAGGAATCTGGATCTTAATTTTATGTACATATGTAGTTAATTTTATGTACATATGGAAAACATCTAATCTCCTTATTCACTGGAATCAGCTGGGTTCTTGACCTTAACTAAATGAAGGTCAATTAACCAAAGGTCATTTAACTAAAGCTAGTGATGTATTCTATTAATTAAAAAGGCTCAGATTATTTTGATATGTGTAAATATGATCAGAGTATGATAACAGCTGTCTATTGCGATTTGGCTGTGGAAGATTTACCAGCCGAACTCATACTGTTAGCCATGATGCCACATTAAATTCTTGTTAGAGATCAAGATATGGTTATTAAATAAGACTCCTTATTTAGAGAAGAAATGTGCTGTTAAATTGATAAGCAACATCTCAAAGCGGAATTTTTTATTCCAGCATAAATGAAATCGGATTCATGTTGTAAAAGGTAAAAGTGTCCCAATGGGTTTTACTCCACTAGTTGTAGCCAACTTTAGGGGGTGGTGCTAATCTCCATTCCTATGAGCCAGTGCTTTCTGAAGACAATTCCACGGTTATGTGGCTGCATGACATCACACTGCAGCAAGAAAGTACAGCAAGACATGGAACACTGTTATCTTCCCACTGAAGTGGCACCTATTTATTTACTTGCATTTTTTACATGCTTTTGAATTGCTAGGTTGACAGGAGCTAAAGCAAGTGATGGGAGCTCACTCCATCATGCGGTGGTAGGACTTAAACTCTCAGAGCATAGACCTTCTCTGCTGTCTCTTAAGTCACTGAGCCCCTGCACCTCTGTTTCATATCATTCCCTGAAAATTTTCTGTTTTCCAAAATTAGCAGAAATGAAGATGAGTGAAGTTGGTCCTTAATTTTAATGAAGAATTGGAGAATAGAAGCAGTGATGGTAAATTGCTTAGAGAGTGCAGAATACAAGTTTAAGTGCTAGAGAGGCTTTCAAACTTTCATTTACAATGAAAGCTATTAATCAAAAATCCTTTGAAATGACCAGCTTTTTGTATCCTTTTCTTGCCTTTAGTTGAACATAGGGATGTATTGAGGAAATTGTAAGTCAGTTAAAGGCAATTAATAGAACATACTAAACCTGGGGTGTCAAACTCAAGGCCTGCAGGCCAGATCTGGCTCACAGGATGCTTAGATTCATCCATGGGGCCAGCCTCAAAATAGCAAAAGACTGGCCTGCAGTGCCTCTGCTAGTCAAAATGGGGCAAATGGGGTGGGGTGGGGTGAGAAGCCTCTGTGTGCACCATTTTGACTGCCAAAGTGGTGCTGAAGGCAGCCCAGGCCCAAAATGGGTCTTGGGGGGCACAGGGGGGCATGCCCCATTTTGGCTGCCATCATGGTGCAGGAAACAGATGCAGAGGGCATGGGAGCATAGGTGTGGCATGCACCTCGTTTTGGCTACCAGGTGGTATAGGAGACTGTCCAGGCCCAAACCGGTGCAGGAAGGCCGCAAGTGACCCTTGTGCTGCTCCGTTTTGATTGCCAGGGTGGTGCAGGTGGTTGTCCAGGACCAAAACGGGGTGTGAAGAGAGGGAGCTATAGAAATTTAGTGACAAATATGTTTGATGTTTATCATTTCTAAAGAGTTTTACAGCACTGGGTGATTGGTGGTTAGTTGATTCAGGAAACAAATTTTTGACATTCAAAGTTTACAATTTAAAAAATGTTTCCCAGAATCAAATCCTATCCAATGATGATCTCTCATAACACACACCACCAACCACAACTAATGCTTTTTTTAATGTTAAAAAAATTCAGTACCAGTTTAAGGAATGGTGATACATATAATTTGTCAGAGTTGCATACTTTAAATACCCCTAGAAAAAGCATTTTTGTGGTATTTCAACTGGAACCATTCAAATATGAATACTGTGGCTATTTTCTATCATGTATGTAGTTAAAACATGTGGAAACTATAGTCATACCATTTCAATGTGTGTGTATTTTTTAAAAAAAAAACTATATTGAATAATGTAGGATTGTTCTGTCAAAAATAAAGCTGCTTTCCTATATTTGTATTACGTCTATCTTATGCTTTAAGGAAACATTTTTTTGCCTGGAGCCAATACACCATATTTCTTGAAAGGTAATTTAAGATAGTCCCTCACTACCATGAGAAGAAAGGGAGAAGGAGAAAGAGAGAGAACAATATTCCTGTGCAAAATTTAGATTCCTCATCTTGTTAATTTAGGATTGCCTTTCCCGTAATAAATGTGTCTTTGAGATATTATTCTATGTTTGCATTTGTGGTTGTATGTCCTGTTTTGTTCTAGAAGCCACAAAAAAGGCAGGATCAAATAAAAGTAAAAATCCATTGAATTAATTGCTACTGATGAGAACTAATTACATACAAAAAGAACTATTTTCCAGACATTTATAAAATTTACTGATTTGACAAATGGGGCCATTTCTCCACTGACACAGTTTGCACACCATCAGAAGAAAAGAAGAAAGAGAAAATAAGGGAATGAAATCCTGTGCAAAGTTTATTTTCCCACCTTGTTAATCAGAGGTGGTATTCAGCAGGTTCTGACCAGTTCAGGAAAACCGGTAGCAGAAATTTTGAGTAGTTCGGAGAATCGGTGGTAATCTTCCTCCTGGAGTGGGATGGGAATGGAGATTTTACAGTATCCTTCCCCTCCCACACCCACCAAGCCACATCCATGATGCCATGCCACGTCCACTAAGCCACACCCACAGAATCGGTAGTAAAAAAAATTTGAATCCCACCATCGTTGTTAATGTTAATGTAGGATTGATTTTCCTGTAATAAATGTCTTTTCGGGATAGCATTCTGTGTAACATTTGTGGTTGTGGGTACTTGTGCCAGAAGCCACAAAAAAAGGCAGGACCAAAATAAAAATAGAAATCCATTGAATTAATTGCTACAGATTAGAACTAATTATAGGCAAAAATAACTATTTTCCAGTCATTTATAAAATTTGCTGGTTTTACAAATGGGGCCGTTTCTCCACATTTCTGACACATAGACACCCACAGCATTCATTTACTCACACTTATTAATTCCTGCAGAAATAACAAAAGAGAAGGAAAAAGACAGGATGGAGGTTTGATTAGGGGAAGGAGAAGAAAAGAAAACAGAAAAAGGAAGAACAAAACTAAATAGAGGTAAGCTGGTGGGAAAAGGGAGAAGGTAACACCAAAGGGAAAAAGGGAAATATAAAACCTAGTCTAGATGTTATAAAAGTGCTATACTGTATGCAGCAGGCAAGCAGCCTCTTCAGGAGCTGGCTGATCTTCAAACATAACCAGGCTATTTCTCAGGGAACTTTGCACTTATCAATTTTAAATATATTAAAGTAAAATAAGTGCCACTGCTAAACATAATGAACTTAATAAGAATAAGGATTATTTCAAAGTAGAGTTCTTCTATGGCTGGGTATTATTAAATAATTTGAATATAACAGTTCAAAGGCATTTCGCCAGTAGAAATAAGACAGAGGAAGAATATAAGAAGAACTCTGCTAGGATGAATCAAAGATATATGAATCCCATCACTCTTTCACACAGTACCAGAATAACAGAACAACATAGTTGGAAGGGACCTTGTAGGTCATCTAGTCTGACTTCCCATCCAAGCAGGAGACCCTACTCCGTTTCTGACAAATGGCAGTCCAGTCTCTTCTGGAAAGTTTGCAGTAATGAAGCTCCCACAACTTCTGAAGACAAGCTTTTCTGACTGACCAACCAGATGCTGATTGAATGACACAGCACTCTTCACATCCATAGACTCAAAACCTCAGAATCCATGACAGCACTACTACAGCATATTTGTAACTAAATATACTAAGACTGAAATATCCAGAATCATGAACTTTATCAAGCTTTGCCGAGCAACATTCTTTCTGTTTCATGGACAAATAAAAGAAATCAAAGGAACATCTATGAGATCACCTCTTTCAGGACACATAGCAGAGACTGTAATGTAATGCCTGGAAATTATAGCTCCCATGCATACAAAATATGAATACAGTATGGAGATGATACTGTTGTTATAATGAAGAAAGGACTTATTAGACAAATACCCATATTAGACAAATGGGATTCAATTTTCTTTACTACCGGTTCTGTGGGCGTGGCTTGATGGGCAGGGGAAAGATACTGTAAAATCTCCAGTCTGAGGTGGTAGTTGCCGGTTCTCCGAACTGCTCAAAATTTCCACTACCGGTTTTCCAGAACTGGTCAGAACCTGCTGAATACCACCTCTGTACTGTATAAATGTACTGTACAAGCTTCGGCTACATAAAAGTTTTTGTGTTGCTCCCTTCGGGCCTGGTGCCTGAAGCAACGTGCTTAGTCTGCTTAATGGTTAATACATCACTGTCTACAAAGGAATAAAATTAACAAGGAAAAAGAAAACAACAACACACCACTCTTCTTGGATATCTTCATCAGCAGAAGAACTGATAGAAAATTGGAAACACAAGTCTATTGTAAAACTACCTACACCAACCAGCTCCATTACCAAAATAAAAACACAATCTCCTGCAAAAGTAGCTATATAGGAACATAAGATACATTGCAGCAACCCAGAACATTGGATTAAGTAAAGAGATCATCTACACAACTTTAAAAAAAAAATGTTATCCATGCAACTTTATCAAAAAGTGCCTGATCAGTCAACTTACTATAGCACAACCATCATAAGTTGTGAAAAGGACAACACTACCATACACCAAAAACATCTCAGAAATTAGCAACAGACAATTTCAATCACATCACTGTAGCATGCAAACCTACTAATGCTATCCAAAACATTCTAAGTAAACTCAAAGACCCAGCAATTTCAGAAGAAAAAAACAGGAGTCATCTACAATATATAGTGTAAGGACTATAACAACCACTATGTAGGACAAACATGCAGAAGACGGGCAGAGCACATCTATGAATACCAACTAGCAATCAGAAGACATGATGAAAACATCTTAATTTCAGAGAATACTTGAAAGACTGGCACTGAGACAAATTGACCACCAACAGGCACATAGACATAAACACCTACGTACCTTCGAAAGAAACAATCAAAAAGCCAAAAAGGAAATAAAAAGAACATATCACACACACACTAGCAATCAACACCCATATGAGCACCCAAATTAATACTATACCAACAATCAACAAGTAAACAATACTCCAATAAAAGAACTATTAATACAGTTAAACAAGTTAACAGTAAACAAAAACTTACTCAAGGAACCACCAAGACCACTCCCATTAATTGACAGAGTAACCCACAAATTTATAAAAATAAAAGCAAACCCCAATCCCTTCTAGCACTGATAAAGTTACCTAGCTTGGTAGTGAAATGTCTGCAAGAAAACCACCAAATTCAAAAATCCTATTAATCTAAATATTTGTGATTCACAGGAAGCAGTAGGTGGGTTCTGGGACAAGGTGTATCCCAGGAAGATTAAGTGGCTGACAGTTTAACAGTTAAATAAGTATGGTACAGCCTAATGACACTGTATTTGTGACACTTATAAAACAATTGTAAGAGAGCCTAGATATGTGCATCACTATGACAGACCATTAATCAGAGATTAGCTGCTGGATATCCTTCTGACATTTTGGATTACAGTCTACTCAAATTCTTGTCACTGGCCATACTGGCTGCGGTTAAAGGAGACTTTTAAAGGACACCACATTGTTTGTCCTTGTTGATGAAAAGAACTTCTTTTCTTCTATGTGATACAAAGGAGTATTCAAATGTTTATGATGACAATGATTTCAGCAGGAATGAGTATGTCTCATTCACCTTTGTCCTCAGGTGAAAGTGGCACATTAGCAAAATATATGATATTCTGGATTTCATAAAATAATTAACTGGTTTGTCAAATCCTGATCATGTTCTTGGATAAGCAATATTTAGTTTCACTGGCAACTTCCCATTATGGTTCAATCTGACATACTTATGCAGAGCGTCTTGAATATCCTTGATGTGGACCCAAACCACTTAACAGTATTCTCCAATATATAGCAGAAAAGAATCAAAGAGTTCCCCATTTAGAACTACCTTTTTTCAGTTTATACCTACTCACATGTTTCCATTGAGTTTGCTCTGGCCCATTCCCATGTAATATGGGAAATTCAATTCAGCAAAGGTGTACCACTCCAGTGGTACCTTATTAATGGGAACATGAAAGGAGCCCCCAACTGGGCATCCCCCAGGAAATGGTGATATCACTGGTTGATCCTTTCACCACAGAAGTGCTCTGGTGCTTCCTACTAGTAGTAGTAGTAGTAGCTTTGCTTTAGTTTGAACAAAAAAGTTATATAATTAAATTAGCTACTGTAAGAAACCTTAGTTTGGAAGGACGGTGTGCTTGTTTAAGAAAATAAATAGAACTATGTTCAAATTTTTATTCTAAATACAAAAACACTTCATGTATAAAACCAGAAAACAACATCAGAAAACAAAGTGATGTTAAGTTATGTAAATCTAATAATTTTCACTGTGTTCTTCTAATGCCAGGGTCAGGCAGTATAAAGTATATAACATTCTGTATATAGTGTACTGCCTGACCCTGGCATTAGAAGACCACAGTGAAAAATATGAAGCAATTTAAAGACAGAAACAGAATTGCAGAATGCATCTTCCTGGAAGCTATTGGGGGCATTTTGTTCTCTCTTGTGGTGATTTAGCACCAAGCTTATTCCCAGGACTTTATAAAAAGTCTCTTGTTTGGGTACAATTTGAATTATTTTCATTAGCTTCACAGCTGGGGCCTGACTAGAGTTAGGTTAAAAACTTCAGACAAGCTCTACAGATTTTGCAATTAATCTGCCTCTCTGCTGTCATCCCCAAAGAAATGAAAGACAGGGAAGTTTACACTTCAAGTTAATGTTTTAGCAGTGTTTGAAGCAGGAAGCGAATGGGCTTTTTCATAAAAATCTATGGTGTTTTTATAGCCCGTGTGGTCTACCAGGCTGAATGCTGGGTTTACCCCTGAGAGATTTTGATTAAAATAATAGTTGAACCATGGACCAGCTGGGTGGCCTTGGGGCACTCATGTTGACCATCTAGAACAGTGTTTCTCAACCGTTGACTTTCTGGGAGTTGAAGTCCAGACATTTTAAAATTGCTAAGGTTGAGAATCACTGATTTAGGATCACAGCTCTGTAGTCAATCTGAAATGGAGATACAATTTATAATCTGAGTCTAGAGCAGACCTTAAATTGGCATGTTGCCAGGATGTGCCACCTCCAAAGAGATTACCCCTAGAAAATAGAAAGTAGAAGTATTTGCAACAATCTAAGATGTCATCAAAACGCTAAATGTAACTCCACAATGCTAGTTCCATTTCTTTGGTACTTCTGTGAAACACTGATCGGTAAATATACAAGAGATGAAATTTGTGTTGCAACACATATTTTGCAACATTTTTTTTTATTTGCACCCTACTGATTCCCTTTCCAATTGTCCTTTGGTTTTGAGTAAAAAGGAACTCTCTAAGGCAGGGGTGTCAAGCTTGCGTCATCATGGCGTTGTCATGTGACATATCAGGACTTTCCCCCCCTTCGCTTAACTGGGTGGGAGCAGAGCCAGCACATGATGTATCCGGCCCATGGGCGGTGAGATTGATGGCCCTGCTCTAAGGTCACCTATGGGAAGACCAGACTTAGAGAAAGAGATGAATAACATTCTAATATAAATTACAGGGAATACATATGTATTAATCAGTAGCCATTAAGAGATTCATCCTTTATGAACTTTATAACATCCCATTTCAAAGCCATCCATGTTGGTCACTTTTTTCTAGTAATGAATTCCATATATCAATTATACCTGCATGAAGAATTGCTTTCTAAAAGAGCCATTTAGTTTCAGATTACTATGTAGAGAAAAAAATTCTAGCTGATTCCTTGCACCAAGCTGAGTTTTATCACTTCTTTCATCTCCCATTACTTACTTTCCCCTGAAGCTTTCCTCACTTTGAAAATCATTACTTTGACTTTGCAGTCACTAGAACTGTGCCCATTACTTCATGATTGCTCTCCAGAGTAATAAAAAAATCATTATACAGATAGTCCTCAACTTACTACAATTGAGCCTCAAATTTCGGATGCTAAATAAGACAGTTGTTACAATTTTGCCCCATTGTATGACCATTCTTGCCACAGTTGTTAAGTGAATCACTGCAGTTGTTAAGTTAGTAACATGGTTGTTAAATGAATTTAGCTTCCCCATTGACTTTGTTTGTCAGAAGTTGCAAAAGATGATCACATGATCCCAGGACATTGCAACTGTCATAAATATGAGTCAGTTGCTGTTCCGTCCGGAAAAACGCGAGGTAGATCAGGTTCCAACAACTAAGTCTTTATTTCAAGTACAGTTGCAAAAACGGAACATTGGCTCAAGCCGCGACAGCCCTTTTATACTTTTCTGTCTGCCGGCTTGTAGCCAATGACATACATTTGATTTTGCCGCCTTTGTGCGGCTTTGGGGATTGGTTCCTTTTGAACCTATCCCCATTAGTTTTTAGTGACCAATCAGAATGGGTTATTTGGATTCTACTATTTTTTATACAGAACAGTTGCCAAGTGCCTGAATTTTGATTATAGGACCATGGGGATGCTGCAATGGTCATTTAAGTGTGGAAAACAATCATAAGTCACTTTTTTCAGTGACGTTGTAAGTTTGAATGACCACTAAGCAAACTGTTGTAAGGTGAAGTCTACCTGTAGTGTTTTGATATCATGCAGAGAATAAGAAGATGACCTGAATAGAATGTGCAGGATCTGTTGCCTAGACAAAATGGGCTGAAGTATTTTAAAGTCCAGAACAATTGGATCACATTCGGAAGTGATTTATGTAGATGGCTCCTGAATTCACTATAAAAAGGAGGAGTAGATACAACACAATCAGATTTGCAAGGTCACAGCCAATCTCAATAAAAGTAGTTTTCCTCTCTGCAGAATTGATTTCTTGGTCTGATCTATTTAGTGGGGCTGACAGATTATATATCTGATTCCTCTCCTGATGATTGTGAATAAGAATCTTATTTTATATGAGGAGAAAGAATGTTGCATGTTGATGATAAGCAAAGGGTCTTCTGAGTGCATTTTTGGGGAATTAGCTGCACCAGATAATTATGTAGAAAAATGGTTCTTTTATCTTACTCCAATTACCAATTAATTTCAAAGTTCTAATATTGCAAGTGAGGAAAATAAATTGTGGCTTTGATCTTGAGTTCCCTTATTGGAATCAAATTGGGAAGAAACTGTTGGTATATATAGTACATAAACACTCCTATAGCACTGCTTGATTTCTAGATCATTCCATGGATATCTACCTACAATTTTCTTGGCAACAATATGAAAATGGTTTGCCATGTTGAACTTTATTTATTTTAATTTTTCAGCCTAATGTATAATCCTAAAATTTCCTAATGGGCTCCCATCTCAGTATCCTCTCATGTCCTTCATGTCAGAACAGACATAGTATTCAGCAGGATCTGACCAGTTCTGGAGAACCGGCTGTGGAAATTTTGAGTAGTTTGGAGAATCGGCAAATACCACCTCTGACTGGAGATATCTTTCAATATCTTTCCCTGGTCATGCCTACCAAACCACACTCAACAGAACTGGTAGTAAAATTATTTTGAATCCCATCACTGTGCCAGAACTTTCTAACCCTGTCAGAATCGGCTTAGTTTTTCACAAGAATATTATTTTGACTAGCAAACCAGAAAACTAGAATCATATTATTTCTCTTATGGTTCATTACCATTTTTAAACCTATTGTCACATTTCAATTCTGCTTCAGCAGCATAGTTAGAATTGGACAAAATACATGTTCAGGAACCTGCAGTTTCAAATACCTCAGAAAAATCTCTGTGGGAAACAGCAGAAAAGAATATCTGGGCTATGAGAACCCTACTCCTTGCAGTAACCATTAGTATTCTTTAAATAAGATTATATTTTCAAACCAGTTAAGAGTTTGTTAAAAGATGGTCAGATGGATAATTGTAGTTATTCCCAAGCACAGGATTCTAAATGCTAATTTTTTTTTAAATATTTTTTTAATAAAAATATTCTTATTATCAAATAAATTCATCAGACTCTGTCTCTGCTGCTGGTTTTTCAAACCAGTTGGTGTAGTTGGCATGCCCAGATGTTTTTTTTCCACAGTTTCTACATTTCTAAATTGTGTTACTAGCTCGATACCTGTGCTTCACTACAAAATTATGTGGTCGGGCTTTGTTTTTGGAGATAAGGGAAAAAAATTCTGCCTCTGCCTACCAGCTTCCATAGGTATTCATCTGGCTAGCATCCTGTCAGTGTGTGAGAAAGTTGAGCTGTTTGGAAACTGAAACAGTATTTGCAGTGTGAGCAAGAAGGAGACAGCAAGGAGTCTGGGTGTGGCTTAGCTCAACTGTTCTGTACTAAAGCTGTTTGGTGCTGTGAAAGTAAAACTGAAATTGAAGCTCCTCTCCTCTGCTTGTGTTTTGTATTTGGAACAGATTTCTTTTCAGGTAGGGAGGGGGAGTAGAACTCCTTAGAATCAGAGCATGTTAATAATAATATACAAAATATTAATGCTCTGATAGTCATTTAGAAAAACCCTTTCTTAGTGAGCACCTAGAATTCAAGAGGAACATGTGCCAAATTTCAAGTTTGTAGGCTTTTAGGTTCTGGAGATTTTGTGATGATGCGTGAGTAGTATTTCGCTTTTATATATAGAGGTAAGAACCAGGAATTTCAATTTGCTCTTCTCAGAAGCAGCCAAGGTCAGAGTGCATTTTTTAAAAAAATTCTGATTTTGAGAGAAATGAGCCTATTTCTCCCATTTTGAATATCAGAGTAAGCAAACAAGTGTTGGAAATGCTTGGGTGTTGCTTGGCAAATGGTTCAGCAGGTTCAATTCATCTACTGAACACTTGTATACTATTCATGCACAGGGAAGCCATCATTCTGAAGAAGTCCATGCAAATGGAGTTAAAAAGTTTAGCTTATCAGTGAAATAAACAAATTCCTCATTTTATGTCTAGGGTCATGAGAGGATTTCAGTTGTTTCGGACATTGCAAAGTTACGAAATAAAGGGATAAGGAGATTTGGTGTGGGGGGGGGACTTTGAGTCAATTCTTGACACCGGTTACTGCCTGGACAAGTCCCTGCAGTTTTCTGGCAAAGTGTTTTTTTTTTATACTGACTTGCTCTTGCCTCCTTTGTAGAAAAACAAATCTGGTCACGTCGCCAATTTCAAAAGCTGATACAAAAATTTATGCCACCAGATAAAGACTGAATGCACCAATTATCACATTAAAAAAAAGGAAAACCTTCTACGCACCAATTCTACCTGCGCTTTTTACAATTTTGTAAACAACAAACTAAAAGACTCAAGGTCCATCCCATCCCTGATAGGACCTAATAGTAAAGACTGCAACGATGACACCATTAAAGCCAACATCTTGAACACATTCTTTGGCTCAGTATTTGTAAACAGCAATGGATCATGCCCAGTACTTCCTAGCTGAACCACAGAAAACTACAATTATCTAATACATATCAATTTCACAGAAGACAATGTTGCAAAAGCATTATGCAATCTAAAACCATCTCTATCTATTGGACCAGACGGAATATGTGCCTACTTCTTAAAAAAATTATCCACTGCCAAAGCAGAACCTCTAAGCATAATCTTTGAAAAATCTTTCAGGACCAGCTCCTTGCCTAACCTATGGTTACATGCCACGGTCATCCCCATCTTCAAAAAGGGAGACCCCAGCCTAACTGAAAATTACAGACCAATCTCTTTATGCTGCGTCACCTGTAAAGTCATGGAATCAATTATTAACCAATCCATTATCCTCCACTTAGAGACAAACAACCTACTCTATAATAAACAATTTGGTTTCAGAAAAAAACTATCCTGTAATCTGCAACTCTTACACTGGAAAAAAAAATGCACTACACAACTCGATCAGGGCAAAACAATAGATGCAATCTACATAGATTTCTGAAAAGCCTTTGATTCAGTGGTACATGACAAACTACTCCTAAAACTAAAGCCCATGTCACACTGCCCAACGGATGCAAAAAGGACACAGCGGACAAGCAAAATGTTCTATCCGTTGTTATCCACTCTCAAAAGGGGCAAAAATTTGCATAACCAGAGCGGATAACATGGACGCGGGGAGGATGCAGGGCGGATGCAAAGCGGATGCGGAACGGAAGCCCAGCAGATGGAAGCGGATGGGAGCGGGTGGGAGTGGGTGGCACATCCACAGGGCTTCCGGGGGGCCTCAGCGAAGCGGACGTGGAACGGAAAGAGCGGATGCAGAGTGGACGCCGAACGGATGAAGCGGATGCAGAGCGGAAGCCTAGCGAATACACAGCGGAAGCCTAATGGATGCCTGGCGTTCACTGCACATGCGGGGAGGATGCATTGCGTCAGCCCCACGGATATAATGGAAGCAGCTCGAAAGCAGGTCGCCATTCAGAGGAAAGACCTGCTGCCGGACACATCGACTGCCTTGCCTGCCCTGCCTGCATGTCTGCCTGCCAGTCTTGCTGCCACCCTTGCTACCAGCCTCCCTGCCAGCCTTGATGCCAGCCTGCCTGCAAGCCTTGCTGCCAGCCAGTCTGCCTGCCAGCCTTGCTGCCTGCCTTCCTGCCAGCCTTGGTTAATGTCTGCCTGCCAGCCTTGGTGCCTGCCTGCCTGCCAGCCTGCCTGCCAGCCTTGGTGCCAGCCTTGGTGCCAGCCTTCCTGCCAGCCTTGGTTCCTGCCAGCCTCCCTGCCAGCCAGCAACCCCACAACCATGCAGAAGCACAGCAAGCCTCAGCCATCTGCTGCCAGCCCTGGCAAGAGGGACAGGGCTACCATCCCGCCCCCTGACCCTCACTCTGGTTCTGCTGGGGCTTCTGCAGCACGGGCTCGCTCGTCTGCGGCTGGGGCTTCTGCTGCTTCTGCTTCTGGAGGAGCTGATGACAAGTACTCCAGCACCAGCCACCTCCACAGCACCTGCACCCTTCACCCCTGAGACTGAGCAACCAAGAGGAGTGCCAGAGACTCATTTTTGTCTTATAGCTTGTTGTTAATAAAGTCTATTTATGATTCACACACTTGCGTCATTTCTTTTTTTTCATAATGTCTTGCTGGAAACTTTTAGAAATGGTTTAAGCCTTTGCATGCTTGTGGGATGGGTTAATATAGCACTGGGATGGGTAAGGATAACAGTGGGATAGATAAGCCTCCAGTGCAAGCATAGTGGGACTGTATGGTCCAGCCTCCCAGGTGCCACACCTAAGGCCCTTTATTATCAATAATAATGTAATAATTATCCACACATGTCAACATAAACACAACTCTTTATTAAACGCCCTGTTCATTGTAGGCCCACCCAACATACATGGCCCAATCTCATCCGTGTGATGAGACAGGCTGAAGGAAGCATCCATTAAGCATCTACCATCCTGTCTTGCCACTCCACTGCTCCAGCTGGGGAGTTGCACCAGTGTTTCAGGAGGTTGCGCTGCTTCTTCGCTTCATGTGAGGCTCTGTTGGGGCCTTGCACATCCTGTGTCGATCAGGTTTCGCCCTTGCCTCCATTCCCCAGGCTCCATATCCCCATTGGCTTGTTGGAGGTCCACGAGCCTGTTCTGCAAGACTGGGTAGCGGGTGCACATGAGATTGTGCAGGATGCAGCAAGCTTCCATGATCCTCCTCACGGTCTCTGGGCAATGCTGCATGGTGGTGAGAAGTACCTGGAACCTGTTGGCCAGGATGCCAAAGGCGTTCTCCACCACCTGTCTTGCCCTGGACAGCCTGTAGTTGAAGATCCTCTCTTCACGGGAGGTGTAGGGCTTCATGAGGTAGGTTGTGAGGGAGAAGTTGTCATCCCCCACGATGAAGTAGGGCACATCTTGTGTGTCGTTGGGCAGGGGTTCTGGATCTGGAAAGCCCACGATGAGGTTGCGTTCCAGCCCCTCCTTGAGGTGACTGGCGTTGTATACCTGGGCATCTGAAGAGGAGCCGTTGCCTGAAGCATCGATGTACATGAACTTGTAGTCAGCATCGACCATGGTGAAGAGGATGATGCTGAAGAAGCCCTTGTAGTTGAAATAAGTGGACCCCGACTTGGCTGGAGCTTTGCAGGCCACGTGGTTGCCATCCATGGCTCCAACGGTGTTGGGGAAGTTCCACCTATGATTCCACTTCTCTGCAACTTTCTTCCATCCTTCTTCAGTGGAGGGGCACTGGAGGAGCTCCTCCAGGTATTCTTCGATGATGGCCTGCACCACTTCTCTGACCACAATGCTGATGGTGTTGTGTGGCACCCTCCAGCCATACTGCATACTCCTGTAGGTGGTCCCTGAGGCCAGGTGGCATAGAGTCAGTGCCACCTTGAGCCCAGGGTCCAGGCTGGGCTGGAAGTTGGTGCTCTGCTTGGTCAACCTGGGTCTCAGCTGCTCCACAACTTCATCAAACATGGCTGGAAGCATCCTCATGAAGTTCTGGAATGCACGAGGGTCTTCGTTCCTCAGCTCCACCATCAGCTTGTTGTACAGTCCGTCCTCTGCTCTTCTGGCGAACCATCTTCGGACCCAGACTCTTTTTGGGTGGCTCCTTTTCTTCTTGCAGTAGTGTTCACAGAGCCTGCAGATGGCTTCGGACTGTTGCAGAACGATGGTGGCTGCCGAAAGGACTTTGTTACAATCCAAGGTGGACATGACTGGATGCTGTGGAAGAGGAAGAGGCAGATGAAGGCTGCAGAGGTCTGCACCGCTGGGCTGCTGTTCTGAAAGTTAGATGCAGGCGAGTTGCTCCCCCTTTTTATAGGCAGTATAGGTTTTCCGCTCGGCATCCTGTAGGCATCCTCTAGACATCCTTAATATCCGAGTTAGGTCCCCTCTGCGAACGTTTTTTCCGTTTTAAATGCTTTGTTTCTGTTCTGCATCCACTAGGCATCCGTTCTGCATCCGTTCTGTGTCCGTTCTGCTTCCTCCCCACGTCCGGGCGGATGGAGTTGCGCGGATGCGTCGTGGATGACTAGCGGATATAGAGGATGCGTTACGGATGCGTAGCAGATGCAGAACGGACGAACTGGATACATTTTCCGTGCAAAAGTTTTAGGCAGCCCAAAATCCAGTTTCGGAGCGGATGAAACGTTCATAAATGGATGCTGGACGGATAGAGAGGAAGCCAAATGGAGGCAGTGAGTACATCGCGTTTTTGAACGGATGGCAAGGTTTTTTGTCCGTTTTACATCCTCTTTGCATCCATTGGTTCAGTGTGGCATGGGCTTAAAATCTGATGGTATATCTGGACAACTGCATAACTGGATAGAAGTATTCCTGTCAAATAGACAACAAATGGTCAAAATTGGAAGTGTCCTATCAAATTCTGTACCTGTCAACAGTAGTGTCCCCCAAGGCAGTGTTCTGGGACCAACTCTCTTCATACTCCACATAAATGACCTCTGTGATCACATTAAGAGCAACTGCATTCTCTTTGCTGATGATATAAAGTTATTCAACCCCACCAACAATACTGCTACCCTTCAAAAAGATCTTGACTATGTATCAGAATGGTCAAACAAATGGTAACTTCAAACCTCAACAAATAAATGCTCTGCCTTACATATTGGCAAAAATCAGAAAATAAAATACAAGCTGAATAGTCAAGACCTTGTTGATGATCCAAGCTCTGCAAACGACCTTGGAGTACTCATCTCTAATGATCTAAGTGCTAGAGCCCACTGTAACTACATAGCCAAAAAGGCATTAAGAGTTGTTAATCTAATCCTACGTAGCTTTTTCTCTGGTAATATCACACTACTAACTAGAGCATACAAAACATTTGCTAGACCAATACTCAAATACAGCTCATCAGTCTGGAACCCACATTACGTATCTGATATTAACACAGTTGAGAAAGTCCAGAAATATTTCACAGGAAGAGTTCTCCATTCTTCTACGCGTTGTAGAATACCTTATGCCACCAGACTTGAAATTATAGACCTAGAAAACCTTACATTGCAATGACTTACCTGTCAATGAATACTTCAGCTTCATTCATAACAAAACAAGAGCACACAATAGATACAAACTCAAGGTTAACTGCACCAAACTTGATTGTAGGAAATACGACTTCAGCAACAGAGTGGTCAGTGTCTGGAATACTCTATCTGATTCTGTGGTTTCTTCCCCAAACCCCAAAAACTTTAACCTTAGACTCTCTACTATTGACTTCACCCCTTTATGAAGAGGTCTGTAGAGGGTGTGCATAAGCACACCAATGTGCCTACCATCCCTGTCCTATTGTTTCTTTTATTTTTCTTATATGTACCCATTTCATGTATTCATAATTATGTATATACTTATACCTATTATCTTGTAAGCAATTGACAAATAAATAAATAAATAAATAAATTTATTTTAAAAAAACTGAGATAAAGTGACTGGCCCAATGTCACCCAGTTGACTTTATGTTTCTACTTCCACTGGACAAGTGGTTCCCAAAGTGGGTGGTACTGCCCCCTGGGGAGCAGTGGGATGCCTTAGGTGGGTGGTAAGAGGAAGGGGGCCAGCAAGGGGGTGCTAAGAGGTGGCAGGGAGGCATTTGAGGTGCCGGCCCCACAGGCTCACTGACTGCCAGCCACATAGCCCATTGACTGTCTCATTGCTCCGTAGCCGGCGCTTTGTGGAACCCATGTGTGATGAGCCTTGCCAAGCCTGGGGGGAGGAGAGGTGGTGGTGGAAAGAGGACACCTTAGTTTGCAGGCTGCCCTCTCCAGTGGAAGCAGCGGAGGCATGCCAGAAGGCCCGAAAGCAAAACCCTCCCAAGGCACACAGTGAAAGGGGTGGGTGGTCCGGTGTTTGGGTCCCCTTCCCCAGAGGAGAACAAGGGAGCGCACAGTGCCCTTCTGGCCTCCGCCTCTCCAGCCAGCCGGGCTTGCGGGCAGGAAGCAGGTGGGTGTAGCTGCAGCTCTCCAAGGCCAGTGCCTCAGTTCGGTTCAGCTCTACGTAGCCATCCCGGACCTAGAACCTAGCCTCCCTCTGCAGCCCGGTTCTTCCGACCAAGCCCTGCTCTTGCTTGCTTGCTTGCTTGCTTAGCTTCCAAGCAATCGTTCCCTCCACCTCCCCTGGTCTGGGTTGCTTCCTCACACCTTCCTCCTCCTGGGCGGAGCATAAAGATGGGCAGAACGTTTCACCGAACTTGGGAGTCTCTGAGCATCTACTTATCTACTTACCCAATCTACTCTACCAATCTACTTACCTACCTACCTACCCATACATTCAACCAAAATTCTGTCTGCCTGCCTGCCCGCCTACCTATTTATCTACTAATCTATCTACCTACCTACCTGTCTCTGTCTGTCTCTCTCTCCCTCTCCCCCCCCCCTCTCCATCCATCTATCCATGTTCAAAACGCCAGCCCTACAGGCACATTGGGAAAGTGGAGCAAAGCCAGTCTGGGAGGGAGGGAGGGGGAGAGAGAGAGAGAGAGAGCTGATGTATCAGATTGAAATGAGGCCTAGTTTAGACTGAGGCCCTTTTCCACATTGAAACATCATTGCCAGCACATTGAAACATCTTTGGCTTCTATAATTAAAGGTTTTGTGGACAAAACATGGTCAAGACTATCAGGAAGCTCTCACATTTTGTTGAGGCTTTAAACAGGATCCATTGGACCAGATCTCCATTCTAAAAATTACTTTCCCCCAAAGTATTACAGTGCCAATTCTGTAGAAGGCAAAACCAAAATATACTGGTAAATTACAAGGAGAACACACACACACACACACACACACACACACACACACACACACTCCCTTTTAAACCTGCTGAAACAGGTGATTGTACTAGAATAGATATCTCATTATCTTTCTCCTCCCTCCCTCCCTCCCTCCTTTATTTGTTTTTCCTTCTGTCCCTTCCTTCAATTCCCCCTCTTTCTTTGTCCCTTTTTCTTTCTTTCCCTTTTCTCTTTCTTTTCTTCCTTCTCTTTCTCTTTCTCTCTCTTTTCTTTTTCTCTCTTTCCCTCTCTCAGGCTCACCCCATGGACTTGACTTGCTTGGGCAGATCCCTCCAGTACAGTGGGCTCAATGAGATGAACCTGTGGGGCCGGCACCTAGAACATGGCACTGTCGGCATGTTTGAAAAGTAGAGCAAAGCCAGGGGTTGGTAATTTTTGCTGCAAAGAATCACAAAAACTTCTGGGTTGTGCACAAGAAGGGACACACGTCAATGCAATTCAGCAACATAAAATAAAGAGATACAAATAAAACAAATCAACAAGAATTGGCAAAGCATCTCTGATTAGATTTTATTCACTGCTAGAATCTAATCAGATATGCTTTGCTGATTCTAGTGCAATGACCTGCTCCAGCAGGGTTAGAAGGGAGTGTGTGTGTATGTGTGTGCATGGCTGTCAAAACTCCAAAAATGGGTCAAGTATCTCTGGGAAGGCCAGTCATAAATTAGAACATTTGCTAAACAACCAGCCATTAAGTGAGGACCACTTGTATTTGGTTTGCCAGTCACCTAGCCATGCCCACCCAGTTACATAACCACCAAATCACACCTACCCCGTCATGAGACCAGCAAGCCATGCCAGCCAGTCACGTGACCAGCAAGCTACACCCACCCAGTCACATGACCAGCAAACCACACCCTCAAATTAGGCCATGCCCACAGAAATTTGAATCCCACCCTGGGTGGGGGGCACTGAGAATGAGTTTGTAGCACCAAGGGGGCGGTGGACTGATAAAGTTTGGGAACCACTGCACTAGACCTCACAGTCTCCCAGTTTCTAGCCTGGTGTTTTAACCATAAGACCAAACTGGCTGGCAGGTAAGTAAATTAGGACTATTCAACTATTGTTCAATTCCTAGCATCCTTCACCAATTGTTGTTTTAGGGATGCTGGAAGCTTTAGTTCTATAGCATTGTAAGGGCACAGACTATTCTGTATAGAACTGCAATGTTTTTAAAATTATTTCACAAGATATGGTTACTTGATTGATTAATCTATTTTTGTGCTGTATTATTTTCTCTGGGTGGTAGGCAAGATGGAAATGAATAACAGGCAGAAGGAATGAAGATCTAGACTCTGGAAACTCGCTATTCGTATCACTTTAATTGATATCATTCCATAGTTCAGTCTGAAGGCATTCGAAGTACATTAGGATGGGAGTTAAGATCATGTCAATTAGTTGCACAAATGAGATGGTGAAATGATGGCTAGATTATAGGAAGATAGCTGTTCCTGTGATCACATCATGAACATAAAGGATATCCCCAGCAGATCAGTTTGAGATCTCTTTGGATTAGTTTGCTTTTAGGTTTATTTAAGTGCCAGAAAAGTTTAACATTTAAACAACTGTGGTATGGATTGATATGTGCAATGCAATGTATGTTAGATAGTATGCATTAAAGGAAATAAAATAGAGATAAAGAATAAGAGAGATACAGGCTAAGAAAGAATAAGGGCAGAATAGACAGGGTGATATAAAGATATGCATCAATTGCATGCTTTATTGTCAAATAATGTCACCTTCTAAGGAAGGATCTAGAATCTAAAATATCAAACAACACTTCCATTTTTCTTCTTTGGAACAATTTATATTCTTTTTTCTCTTGAAAAAAGAGTTTGTCATGAAATGAAAGCAACATCAAGGAGAAAGACTGATAAGATGTCTAAATATTCCTTCTTGTTTGGTTTAGGCCAGGGATCTCCAATCTTTTGGACCTCAGGGATCATACTCATAATTTTAAATCCTGGGGACCACTAATATGAATTTTGACTGATGGTGGCTTGCTGACGTTGGTGGGAGAGAGAGAGAGAGAGAGAGAGAGAGAGAGAGAGAGAGAGAGAGAGAGAGAGAGAGAGAGAGAGAGAGAGAGAGAGAGAGGGGGGAGAGAGAGAGAGAGAGAGAGAGAGAGAGAGAGAGAGAGAGAGAGAGAGAGAGAGAGAGAGAATGATCTGATCTAACTTCTCTCTCTCTCTCCCTCCCTCCCCCCCTCTCTCTCACACACACAAAGAGAGGGGGGCAGGGGGGATTCAAATTTCTTAACAACCGGTTCTGTGGACATGGCCTAATTTGTGGGTGTGGCTTGGTGGTCATGTGACTGGCTGGGCATGGCTTGTATGTAAATATTACAAATATGTAGATAAATATTTATTTTTTTATAAAAAATGAGCAACTTTTACCCAAAATCAGACAGAGCAGGCAGGCAGACTAAGATGCTCACAGAATCACAGATTCATTTAGACACCTATCTTTCTGCCATTGGCTACCTGAACATGTCACATAAAATTTGTTAGCAAGCAAACTCACAAAATTAACTCACAACACACCATGTATGTAAATATCAAATTTTTTATTTTTAAAAAACAGCAACTTTTACCCAGGCAGGCAGATTGAGTTGCTCAAGAATCACAGATTCATTTAGAGATCTGTGTTTCTGCCATTGGCTAGTTGAGTCTGCACTGCTTCAGCCCTAAGGAAGGTTCGGCTCTGCTTAAAATCAGAGCCGAAGATCTAAAAATCAGCTAGAAGGCAAGAAATGCAACAATTTTCTGCTTTCTAGATAATCTAAATCTCTTGGCAGAACAGCTCCCAACAGAACAGCTGATGGTCAGAAAAAGGAAAAATAGCAACTTAGCAGGCAAGTTTGCCAGGTAAGGAGTGAGTGGGTGGGGAGAGTTCCTGCCGGCCATGTGGATGGCGCAACCCTAACTCATTGGTTGGCGACCACTGGTTTCGGCAGTAGTTTCCATCCAAGATGCTAGCCCTAACAGATGTATCATGTCTGAACTTTAGTACAGATGAGGAGCACTGGAAGCATGTTAAATCCCTGAAGAAGACACAGTTCTCAAACCTGTTATCTAGGAAGGATACCCCCCATATCTGGGAAGGAAGATCCCCATCCTTTCTGGTGATCTCAAGATCAATAGCAACACTTGGAATCATCAGTGGGCAGCCCATATAAGCCAGCCAAAGGGTCAGCTTGCTGGGTCTGAAAAAAAAAAACTTTTAGAATCTTACATTGTTGGAATATTTCACAAGGGAAGAAAGAACCTTTTAATATTCAACATCTGATTTTCCAGACTTCCCTTTGGGATTATAAGAAATGAAAAGACAGTGTTATCTCATGCATATCCCAATAAAAAACAAACGTTGTGGTTGAAATTCCAATCTTGGTTGCAACTATATAACACTACTGAGGTACATGTGGTTTGATGAGTGTAACTAAGGACAGAAGTTGTTCTCCGTTTTAATACAAGGGCCCAAAATAAACATGGCTTTGAAAATGTAGCGTGCCTTTGTGCCCAAGCTGACAGCAGAAAAAAGTGGCTGTTATGATTCTGGAATGATGAGGTTTGAAAAGAAAAGGCTGACCCCTTCTTTGATTGAGAAGGACAGAGTGTTATGCATCATCTCATATGATGTCAGAAGAAGCTGTGCAGCAAATGATTAAATAAACAGATAGCAAATGAGATATTTTGAATGTACCAAGAAGCCAAAAACACCGCACATACTCTGTACCCACTGGAATATAATCATTCCATCACAGGCGACCACACAGAAAGTTCTGCACATCACTCATCTTGTCTTTGGCTGGGGATCTGCTCAGCCTAGGAACACAGCCTATGTTTGTCTGGAAAAGAGCCTTGGTTCCTTGTTTCCCATTTTTCTATAAGATTTGTTTTATTAATATGTAACACTGTCTGCTTTTCCTTTTATCTGTAAGACTCTTGGAGCAGGGTATAAAACACAATTAAAGGCATTCGATAACTGCATCTTTAACCATAACATTATGGCATCTCCAAATTAAATGACAAGACAAGAGACATAGCAGCCAAAGTCTGTGAGAACAAATGAGAAATTTTCACTATTGGGATGCTGGCATTAAGAACAGACTCTCTCAAGAACTATATAGGCATTTTTTAAAAGATATGCAGGGCAGCCCCATCACATTTTAATGATTAGTATGTAAGGATAAAGGCAGTCCATCAACTATTCTTGCCAAAGCTGTGTAAGAACTACATCCAAACACATTTGACATGAGTGAATTGCAGAATGGAAACTTACTCATTTCTTTTAGGGCAGGTGGAAGTTCCTTGTGATCAGCTCCTTCCTTCAAACAACCTAATCCTAGAAGTCCTCAGTAGCTGGAATATTATTAGTATTGCTGCTTGTTTACATCAAACTAATAGATTTCTGTACATAGAATTAAATCTCCATCATTGTATTACATCAATCCAAAAATGTTCTTTTGAACATTCTTCCAAATATAAAAATGGTCACAATTCTTGAACTCAGGTATAAGCTGGATCTTGTGGGCTATATTAAACAGTGGTCACACTTCATAGTTACAGTAACATGGGCCCAGGTTGTCATCTGCGTATCGAGAAGTGCTGCATAAAGCTACTTTTGTGAATGCTTGCAGAGATTACAAATGTCAACATCCATCTCCATATAAAGTGAGCAACTTATTATAATTCAGGCAGATAGAATATCTCCTAGCTTCTAGAAAGAAGGCACAGTACTAAGAAAATTAACAGGAGGAAAAACTCTTTCGTTTTTGAATTATTTCCAGTTACAGAATTTTAAATGTTCTTACTTATAAGCAAATTCTTCTAGATCAGAGTACAGTTCAATCTATATGCCAACATTCTATAGTCTAGATCAGGAGCATTAAACTTGATTTCATTGAGAGCCACATCAGGGTTGTGTTTGATCTTGGGATGGGGTGGGGGGTGGCCAGGATGGGTGTGACCAGTTT
Source organism: Laticauda colubrina (assembly GCA_015471245.1). Classification (NCBI taxonomy): domain Eukaryota; kingdom Metazoa; phylum Chordata; class Lepidosauria; order Squamata; family Elapidae; genus Laticauda; species Laticauda colubrina. Next base: position 70,332,260 of record BLBF01000007.1, read on the forward strand.
GACATCACTAATGGTGGGGCTGCCCGTGGTCGCCCAAGTGCTTTGCCAGTGAAAACAGAGCTCCATTTTCGCTGGCAGAGGCACTGTGGGCCAGTCCATTGCTGTTTCCAGGGTTTCCAGATCTAAGTACTCCATGGGCCGTATCCAGCCCGCAAGCCTTGAGTTTGACACCCCTACTCCAGATATTTAGCCTTTCTTCCATGAAATGGTATTCAAGCTGATATACTGTGTACAGGAAACTTGATCTGCTATGTTTCAGTAACTTGCTGTCCTAAAATATGTCTTGGCTTTCTTTTCCCAACCTTTATTGAGCACTTTCAATAAAATACTCAAGTTTTCAAAACTCTGATACCTATTATTTTCCTGCTCAGTCCCACCAATAATTAGTTGACTGAGTACCTTTACGCCACCATCATTTTCATTTCTTCAAAAATAATGTGAAACTGAGCTGCCTTTGACATCATATCAGCCAATCCTGAAATGCTATGGATATCACTTGAACTAATTCAGCTGGACCTCAGGAAAGTCCCCCCCAAAAGCCCCAAAGCCCCCAGGTAGTTTAAACTTTAGTATAGATCCAAAGTCTTGGGAGGATGTTATACAACTGGAGGGTTCATCTACTGACATTCTTGGAGTTCCTGGAATGGAGGTTTATCTTTCTCTTACAATGTAATTTTTATTCAGTAAATAAAATTTACTGAAATTCACTCTTGTTGAAAGCTGTTGCCTTTAAATCCTAATGAAACTATTGGCTCTCAGTTGGCCCTTAAGTTATCAATGAATTTTACAGGCAGTCTAGAACTGTAGCATCCTTCGAATGAACCATGTTTTCTGAGGCTGTTGAGAAGCACAAATAAAGAAATAAGTAATCAGCAATATCATTCTCTAGTTCACTTTTGATTCCTATCCCTAATTGACTGTCATTTACAAAATGCATTCATTTTGTTTCCCTTGTATACCCTGCATCTTTATGAAAAGTACTATAAGAAAACTCTTTAGATATATTGTTTGAAAATAAAGTGTGTTATTCAGCATTACCACTAAGATAGAGTGAAGCATTTAGGTGGTGATCTGCTTTGAAGGAGAATAAATCATACCATCCTTTGAACTGAATCTTTGAATTTATCATCTTGTGGCCATTCAAAATGTTGAATTAAATCAAGTGCTTTTGAATTGCTGCAGACAGGTTTCCAAGGCACCAAGCAGTTTGATGGAATATGAGGTTTTGCAGTATTTCAAACGGTGTTGCAAGTATTCCAGAAATAGAGTAATGAGGAGTCTCACTATACATTAAAAGCATCCGTCTCTGCTCTGAAATCCAGATGAATGAATTTGGCAATGCTCTAAAGAACACAAGGATTAACTTAAATGGAGGAAAGAATAACAGAAATATAGCTGTTGATATCTACTGTGGCCTGACCAATCTAGGAGAAGAGTTGGATGATGCCTCTCAAGGGCAAATTGCAGATTTTTCAAAGAAGCACAGGATAATTGTGATGGGATTCCATTATTTGTTGAGAGACAGACTATCAAGCTTGGTTTTTCCAGGAAACATCAGACATGTCTTCCTAACAATTTCCCCCTTCAGGGACTGAAAGAAGACTTCCCAGTTGGATCCCTTTCCCAACTTTGCATCATTCAAATGTATAAAATTGAAATTTTCAAGACAAACTCTCCAAGTCCATAATTGTGCTTCAAATGCAATCCTGCAACTAGAGACAGGATTCATGAAAGTGGAGGCTAGGGTATGGGTGGCCGTACTCAACTATTGGCTCGGTCTGAATTTTTTTCCCCTTGGTCTTGCCCCATTAACTATGAGTGTTGATTTTCAATCCATATGGAAACAGGCAGTGGCAACTAAAATATCATCCTTCGGTTTCTCTCCAAGTCTTCTACTCAGCATGGGATATGATCACGCCAAAGCACTCTAAATTAAACAGCATGTAGCAGACACAGAGGGCCAATTGGATATAGCCAGGGCCTCATTCTTTTATTGCCAATGAATCCAGCAGGTACTTTGCCTTCCCTACAGCATACTTAATTAAACTTGAAGTACCTCAACACAGAAGGGCTTTTTTTCTGTCACAATATCATGCCATCTATCACTATCTGTGAAGGCCAATACAGGAAGATTATTTACTTGGACAGACAATGTCTCTGTGACTCTGGACACAAAGGAAGAACAAAGCATGTTCTTCTCCAATGCCTGTCCTATAAAGATATTTGTATTATCATAAGTTCATCATTACTGCATAAACAGGACAATTTTACACCATCTTGTTGCTTACGGATTCCAATCTAATACAACATACAGTGTGGCCAGGTACTGTACAGTAGCACTCAAAATGTACTAGAGGGTAAGCTGACACATTTGAGTGCTTTATAACTTGGGAGATACAATATGTTGTACATTCTGAGAGCAACTCCGAGAATTTAACCAGGATCTTTAACTGGATGTGCAGCAGTTCCATTAATTGTCCTGGCTAATATTATTTTGTCCCCAAAGGTAGCCAATCGAGAGTTAGGCCAACAGCATTGTGCTGGCTATGATCAAATTTAGTCAGAGCTACTGTTAATTCCCAGTGAGTTACATACCACCAGTGAATAAAATGTGATTGTGCAGAAAGATAGCTTGAAGTAATTTGGCTCTGTAACATGTATAAAATGGTTCAGCAACTTGTGAATGCAGTGAATGCACTCAGTGACTTGATTCCTTTTCCTCATTTCAGCTGATAAATGAGGTCTGTGCATGGCAATTGGAATATCCTTCAGGATTTCAGAAATCACTTCACTGAATGGGATCATTGAGTACATGGAGTTGATGTCATTGAAAATCTTTCAACTTTCGTAGCAACTATGGGAAGGTATGCCTGCAACCACTTTCTTGTTCTGTTTATCTTCAGAAGAGAGTAACTCAAGCACACAACAGTTGAAAGTCATAATACAATCAGGAACTGAGGTCCAGAATCTGTAGGTGCTCCATTACTGGAGGCAGGGGTGGGATACGACAGGGTTAACTACTGGTTCAGGATTTACGAGCTTCCCTGAACACCTGTTAATCGTCATTAGCATGTTGCATGCTCAGAAGCAGCCTTTGAAACAGCCCTCTTTTCTTGTTTTGTTAACTGCAGCTGTGCCTCATTCAGCAGCTGAAGTTGAAAAATCAGGAAATAAAGATCAGGTAAGAGCCCGGGTGGGCGAAAACAGCAGCAGACATAGAACTGGTTCTATGTCTGCTGCTCTTCAGAGCTACCGGTTCTACGGAGGTGGACAGAACTGGTAGAAACCCACCCCTGACTGGAGGCTTTTAAGAAGACACTGGACAGTCATTTTCTGAAATGGTGTAGAGTTTCTGCTTGAGCAAGGAGCTGGATTTGAAAACCTCCAAAGATCCTTCCAACTCTATCATTCTGTTATTTTGAAACCATTATGTTAAAAAGCATGCAAAATAAAATAATGTATAGTGAAAGCGAGACCTTCAGCTTCATTAGGTAGGAATTAGCCCTAATTCTGAATATTATCCTCTCCCTATGTTTTTATTAGTTATTAGATTAGATTAGATTTTACTTTATTGTCATTGCCATGGATACAGGCAACAAAATGCAGATAGCATCCAACCAGAAGTGCAAAACAACAGTAAAATATAAATATATGTATGCAAATATGCAAGGCATCTATGAATATGTCAATGGAAAACACAATAAAATGTATGTACATGAGCATACAAGGATAAGTGTGACTGCACATATATGAATATATACAACTGTACAAAATGTTTATGGACACATTGAATATAAGTACAAATGCACAGAGAATTATTCAAAATACATCATATATTATCAAGGGAAGCATCAGCATATGTGTGGGGACAAATGAACTGAGGAGTTCAGCAAGGAAACCGCTATGTGGTAAAAGCTGTTCCCTAACCTGCTGGTCTCAGACTGCAGGCACCTGAACCTCCTCCCAGATGTAAGGGGTTCTTAACAATGCTGTGGGCTTTACGGAGACATTGTTTCCTCTGAATGTCCACAATGGCAGGAAGTGGAATCCCTATAATGTGTTGGGTAGTTTCCACCACCCTCTATAATGCCTTTTTTTCTTTTATAGCGCAATTTCCATACCAAACTGAGATACAGCTAGTTAAGAAGCTCTCAACTGTGCAGTGGTAGAAATTAGTCAGAATAGCTGAGGTGAGGTGATTCTTCCTCAGTAATCTCAGGAAGAAGAGGTGCTGGTGAGTTTTTTAAATCAGACTAGTGGTGTTAATCTGCCAAGATTAGAGAGATGGATCCCCAGGAACTTCACTCCAGTTATGGAATAAAGTACAAAGCAAATTATTATAATGGGCTCATATTTTTGCCAACAGGATTTGAATTTGTTTTTCTACTTTGTGATATGTCATGGATTCTGTTTCATGAGAAAAATCTCTCTAGATTAGTCTTTTTTCCAACTGACTTTAAATTCATCTGGTAAAATGGGAAATAGTATATTGTTTTTAACACATTGATTTTAATTCACTCATCCCTTTCATTTCATTTGTGTATAGAATGTGTACAGTATACCCAATTATGCATACAAACCTGTTGAGAATAAAACAGCAATTCAATGGAAATTGAATTGAGTTAGGCTGTTGGCCTAACTCTAGGTTGGCTACCTTTGGGGACAAAATAACACTACCCAGGGCAAATAATGTAATTGCTGCACATTCAGTTAAAGATTCTGGATTAGGTTCTGGGAGTTGTTCTCAGGTTATACAAAATATAGCCTATCAGCATCTCTGAGGGGAAAAAAGTAGGGTGCTCTAGGCAGAAATGATTTGCTAATGATACATCGCAATACTACTGCTTTGATTCCTATTGCTTCTATTATATTTTTTTTTTAAAAAAAAAAACCAGCCCTTGATCTTTGCTGTACTGAACAGAAGAAAATCTTTATTGTGGTCAATGACCAGTCCACAAAACACTTATTTTTCCATTCACTGAAAAAGCAATGGAATTCTTAGATGCTAAGAAGACTTACAGCTAAAGCAATCTAACATTTCTTGCATTCCACAAATAATCAAATATCCCATCATCTCTTAGGATGATGGAGACATTTCATCAGCCAAGGGCACATGTTTGTGGCTTGTTTCAAATCACTTCCTGTGGCTTCTGCTGTGAAAGGTTTTGCATCCCTCAGGCATGAGAATAATCCACTTTCTAGCGATTTCATCACAACTCTGCTTCTTAACTATCTAGTTTGGGTTGACCATCTAAGCACTGATTATAGCCAGTCAAACTAAACAGGATATAACTGAATCTCCATGAGAACAAACAAAAAATAAAATGTATATAACATTGTAAGGTTCTTGTTTTTTAATTATATGAAGTGATCTTGTTCATAAAGGTCATTCTAAATTACCTATTTCTAAATAACCTTTTCTTAAGTTGTATTCTTGATATTTCAAGTTACACTCCAAGCAATCACCTGAATTTTTGATGGAATGAACAATGGCTTTCTTTTTTCACTTTTATTAATTTTAATGGCTGAGTAATATTTTCTTAAACCATGCTTTAATAAGCATGAGATAAATGAATGAAAATTTTAAAAAGTATTTTTATAACAATGACTTTCCCACCTAAACTTCTGTTGCACTGCCCCATCATGATGAAAGGTAGTTCTTAGGAGGGATCAGCCAAATTTTTTGGGGAATATAAGCCATGAATATATACTTCTAGCAGGGTTACCCAAAATTTAAAAATAATCACAGCTAATCAACTAAAACAGCTATCTGTATTGGGCAGCAGCAATATATGAAGATGCCAGAGACAAATGATCACTTTAATGACAATGGCAAAGACATTAATTCATACCACACAAAAAAGGCACTGGTAAAACAAGAAAACCATATGGACAAAAATATAAAATGATTGATAATATATTTCCAGAAGATTCAGCACTCAACATGCTACTAAAGCCCCTGTCACACTGCACCAACGGATGCAAAGAGGATGTAAAATGGACAAAAAAGCTTGCCATCCGTTGGTTAACGCGATGTACTCACTGCCTCCATTTTGCTTCCTCTCTATCGGTCCAGCATCCATTTATGGACGTTTCATCCGCTCAGAAAGTTTTGAGCTGCTCAAAACTTTTGCATGGAAAATGTATCCAATTCGTCCATTCTGCATCCGCTACGCATCCGCTACGCATCCGTTCTGCATCCGTTACACATCCGCTATATCCGCTAGGCATCCGCTGCGCATCTGCGCAAGTCGCATCCACTCGGACGCAGGGAGGAAGCGGAACGGACGCAGAACGGATGCAGAACGGATGCCTAGAGGATGCAGCATGGAAACAAAGCATGTAAAACGGAAAAAACGTCTGCAGAGGGGACCTATCTCGGATATTAAGGATGTCTAGGGGATGCCTAGAGGATGCCTAGAGGATGCAAAGGGACACCTATACTGCCTATAAAAAGGGGGAGCAACTCACCTGGATCTCACTTTCAGACTCTTCCTCTTCCACAGCATCCAGTCATGTCCACCGTGGATTGTAACACAGTCCTTTTGGCAGCCACCATCCTTCTGCAACAGTGCAAAGCCATCTACAGGCTTTGTGAGCTCTACTACAGAAAGAAAAAGGGGCGGCCAAGAAGCGTCTGGGTATGAAGATGGTTCACCAGAAGAGCAGAGGACGGACTGTACAACAAGCTGATGGTGGAGCTCAGGAATGAAGACACTCGTGCATTCCAAAACTTCATGAGGATGCCTCCAGCCATGTTTGACGAAGTTGTGCAGCGCCTGACACCCAGGTTGATGAAGGCAAACACCAACTTCTGGCCCAGCCTGGAACCTGGGCTCAAGATGGCACTGACTCTGCACCACCTGGCCTCAGGGACCACCTACAAAAGCATGCAGGGTGCCACCCAACACCATCAGCATTGTGGTCAGAGAAGTGGTGCAGGCCATCATCGAAGAATACAAGGAGGAGCTCCTCCAGTGCCCCTCCACTGAAGAAGGATGGAAGAAAGTTGCAGAGCAGTGGTATCAGAAGTGGAACTTCCCCCACACCGTTGGAGCCATGGATGGCAACCACGTGGCCTGCAAAGCTCCAGCCAAGTCGGGGTCCACTTATTTCAACTACAAGGGCTTCTTCAGCATCATCCTCTTCACCATGGTCGATGCTGACTACAAGTTCATGTACATCGATGCTTCAGTCAACGGCTCCTCTTCAGATGCCCAGGTATACAACGCCAGTCACCTCAAGGAGGGGCTGGAACGCAACCTCATCGTGGGCTTTCCAGATCCAAAACCCCTGCCCAACGACACACAAGATGTGCCCTACTTCATCGTGGGGGATGACAACTTCTCCCTCACAACCTACCTCATGAAGCCCTACACCTCCAAATACCTCACCCATGAAGAGAGGATCTTCAACTACAGGCTGTTCAGGGCAAGGCGGGTGGTGGAGAACGCCTTTGGCATCCTGGCCAACAGGTTCCAGGTACTTCTCACCACCATGCAGCATCGCCCAGAGACCATGAGTAGGATCATGGAAGCTTGCTGCATCCTGCACAATCTCATGCACACCCTCTACCCAGTCTTGCAGAACAGGCTTGTGGACCTCCAACAAGGCAATGGGGACATGGAGCCTGGGGAATGGAGGCAAGGGCGAAACCTGATAGACACTGAGGATGTGCAAGGCCCCAACAGAGCTTCACGTGAAGGGAACAAGCAGCGCAACCTCCTGAAACACTGGTGCAACTCCCCAGCTGGAGCAGTGGAGTGGCAAGACAGGATGATAGATGCTTAATGGATGCTTCCTTCAGCCTGTCTCATCACACTGATGAGATTGGCCCATGTATGTTGGGTGGGCCTACAATGAACAGGGCATTTAATAAAGAGTTGTGTTTATGTTCAAATGTGTGGATCAATGCTTACATTGTTATTGATAATGAAGGGCCATAGGTGTGGCACCTGGGAGGGTGGACCATACAGTCCCACTATGCTTGCACTGAAGGTTTATCTATCCCACAGCTATTACCCATCCCAAAGGTATCCCTGCCCATCCCACTGCTATCTTAACCCATCCCACAAGCATGCAAAGGCTTAAACCATTTCTAAAAGTTTCCACCAAGACTTTATTAAAAAAAAGAAACGAAGCAAGTGTATGAATCAAAAATAGGCTTTACTAACAAGAAGCTATAAAACAAAAATGAGTCTCTGGCACTCCTCTTGGTCACTCAGTCTCAGGGGTGAAGGGTCCAGGTGCTTTGGAGGTGGCTGGTGCTGGAGTGCTTGTCATCAGCTCCTCCAAAAGCAGAAGCAGCAGAAGCGACAGCCCCAGAAGATCAAGCCTGTGCTGCAGAAGCCCCAGCAGAACCAGAGTGAGGGCCAGGGGACGGGATGGTAGCCCTGTCCTTCTTGCAAGGGCTGGCAGCAGATGGCTGAGGCTTGCTGTGCTTCAGCATGGTTGTGGGGTTGCTGGCTGGCAGGGAGGCTGGCAGGAACCAAGGCTGGCAGGAAGGCTGGCAGGGAGGCAGGCACCAAGGCTGGCAGGAAGGCTGGCAGGGAGGCAGGCACCAAGGCTGGCAGGCACCAAGGCTGGCACCAAGGCTGGCACCAAGGCTGGCACCAAGGCTGGCAGGCAGGCAGACAGCAAGGCTGGCAGGCAGGTAGACAGCAAGGCTGGCAGGGAGGCTGGCAGCAAGGCTGGCAGCAAGGCTTGCAGGCAGACATGCAGGCAGGACAGGCAAGGCAGTCGATGTGTCTGGAAGCAGGTCTTTCCTCTGAATGGCGACCTGCTTCCGAGCTGCTTCCGTTATATCTGCGGGGCTGACACAATGCATCCTCCCCACATGCGCAATTAACGCCAGGCATCCATTAGGCTTCCGCTGTGCATCCGTTGTGCATCTGCTCTGCATCCGCTTCATCCGTTCCACGTCCACTGTGCATCCGCTGTATCCGCTCTGCGTCCTCTTTGCTGAGCCCCCCTGGAAGCCTAGCAGACGTGCCATCTGCTCCCATCCGCTTCCATCCGCTGGGCTTCCGTTCCGCATCTGCTTTCCATCCGCCCTGCGTCCTCCCCGTGTCTGTGTTATCCGCTCTGGTTATGCAAATTTTTGCCCCTTCTGAGAGCGGATAACAATGGATGGAACATTTTTCTCGTCCGTTGTGTCCATTTTGCATGCGTTGGGCAGTGTGACAAGGCCTTAAGGAACAGCTGAAGGTTTTTCAAAGTACTCATGGTTTTATGACTTGGCTACATTGAAGCATTTGAGATGTCTAGTTGGTAATACTGTATGTTGCCATACAGGAAAATAAATCTTAAGTTGCAAAGACAGAATTACAAAGGAAACATAGAATGTAAGAAACACTGCTAAAAACTGCTTGTGATTGGTAATAGAAATGCCAAACTTGGAAACATGCAAGAAAATGTAGTTGTGTTGTATGACTTGTGAAACCAAAATAAAACAGAAGAGCAACTTATCAATTTCTATCAGTGCTAATGAATTCTTCATAGCTAACACTATCCCCAACAATCAAAATTACAGCTCTGTATATGGACATCACCAGGTGGAGTATATAGAAATTAAATGATTGTATTATTCCTAAAAGAAGGAGCTCAGTTTTAGCATCAAAGGCAGATACTAGTTGTGGAGCAGATTATGAACTACTCATGTGCAAGCTCCAAGTTAAGTTAAAGAAGAGAAAAGCCAACTTAATTATTGAGCAAATCAACACAGTATTATCATTTAAGGTACTGATGACCAGGCTTAAATTATCCTATTTTGGTTCTCTTCTCTTACTTCTAATGCTGGGGAAAATGGAAGGAAACACTAGAAGAGGATTGACCAGCAACAAGAATTCACCAACAAGAATGGATGAATTCAGTAGCTATTTGTGCACTGTTGGAAGACTTGAAAGACTAGAAAGATCCCATGAAGAATATCTGTCTATTTGGTCACTAAGAATCAACCCTGACTTGGTGACACATAATCAGTCAATCATACTGAACTGATTAAAATTTCTAAAACTAGAAAGGGATTACACTTTGATCATATAACATTTATGCATTATATTTAGATCTCCTTTACCTTATTTTTTAATATAGTAATTTAAAGTAACTGATAAATCAACAGATCTTTTTCCATTTAATATTTTTTTCAGTGCTATATACATTTTTGTAAATGACTATCTCCTTTGTGGCTTAAATTAAGAAACACCCCAGTTTTTAAAATCACATTATTATTTTACCAGTTTTTCAACTATCAAAGACTATTTTTTCTTTCCTAAATAGCCTAGAGGCACTGTTTAGTTAGGTAAAACTACTTCATATTTCTCTCAATAGAAAATGAAGCTATTGTATTACACGTTCCCATAATTACATTTGGACTCTATATTATTGGATCTGTATTTATAATATGGCTATATTTAAGTATGAAATTAATCTCTGGAAAAGGCTTGTTGACTTTAATTATTATACAAACAATGAATGCAGTTACACAGTAATTTATGATCAGAAGTGGGACTGGAGAAAGTCCATTTTGGCTCTCAAATGTAACACTTGGAGTAACTTCAGGTCTCCTTAGTATAAGTCCACATATAAAGATGTGTGTGATTGTGGTGGAAAAATAAGGACACGATGTCTGAACTTTTTTGCTTTGCAATTTCCAAGACTAGGAAACAGAGACAATCAATACTATCTACTATCTACACTTATGAGCTTGAATTCTTGACAATTAATAGCTACAATTTGTAAGCAAGATATGGACAGAATACCCCTTCAAACATTTCTGTCAGTGAGGAAACCTGAGAATTAGCAGGTACTAGCAGTATAAGGTAACTATGTACAAGAACACATTTCTTTACACAATTTGAGCATTTGAAAAAATGCTTTGAGTGGACTGTTACATTGGAAAGATTTTGCTTCCTAAAAGTGAAAAGGTGAATAAGGTACTGCAGTGCTCTATTTATGAACAGGTCATGTTCCCAGTTTATTTTGTTTTCAAGTCCACATAAAGGTACATATGCATTGTGTTGTTAACTTTCAGACATTCTAGGTTTGAGCTGCAGACAGATTTGCTTGTGTTGGCAAAAGTAAAAAGTTTATACATAGAGTAGCATCTGTCTGTATTTTGAAAGTTGAGTGTTCTCAATCCACATTGTGAATAACATTGTTAATATTTAACCTGGAAACTTCAAGTTAGGACAAAGCACCCTAACCGCTCTTCAGAAGTAATTTGTAGGCTAAAGTTTTAAGACATTTTTAAAAATGTTACATTTTTTACTGTATTCTATTATATTTCAAGAATAATGCAGTTAAAGAAATTTTATAGAAAAGCAAAAGTTACCATCTACATAGAAAAAGGATGGCAATGTTCATTGACTAATCTTAGTTTCTAAACTAAACTACAGTTTAGTGACTAAACTGTAGTTTCCACATACTTGATACCTTTCAACTGGTAATTTTGGGAGTTGTAATATGTCTAGAGGGCACCAGGTTTTTGCAACTGAAGAGTGTGGTCTTCTGTGATAGTTTCTGTTTTAGTGGTGACTGAACTCAAAAATGTCTGATGCAGTGTGCCAGTAATCCTCTACTATGCAACTGGGAGAAAGTAAGAAATGAGTGGCACTGCTGTCTCATTTGAATAATGTTTTGAATCAATTCCATATGTTGACCTTCATGACCAGAACTTGCAGCCTTCTTTAAAAAAAAACAGGGACATTTCTGTATGATTTCCAAGTTAAAGACTTGCATTTATGTAAGTCAGCATATATATCATATCTTTTTGCACTTGCATAAATAAAACATTATCCTATATCAGGAGCCAAAGAGAAATGCCACTGTTTTTTGCTCATGTGCAAAAAAAAGTTGTGCCCAAGATTAATCCATGATGATTAATCTTTCAAACTTAAGCATGCAGTCATTAATCTGTGGTGCCATATTCTTACATCAGGCTTTTCTGCTTAGTTTTATGTCCATTTATGAATTCATGTCCAACTGAATGATTTTCAGTCGAGAAACCAGGTATGTGGTGTGTAGATCAGATGACTGCATATTTCATTCATTCAGGATTATGCCCAGTTAAGTGTTAATTTGGATTAACAAGTGAGACAGCATCTTTCAGACAGAGGGAACTGTATGTAAAGCACTGGATTTACATATTGTGTGAAGTTGAGTGTTGAACTACTTGACCAAGTCAATGAGTACTTCTTTCAGATAATCAACAGAGAGGGCAAAGAAAATCTTCTAATCAGTCTCTCACCTCAAGAAGTACCATAAGTCATGAAGGAGCTACAACAAGGAAGGAAGGAAGGAAGGAAGGAAGGAAGGAAGGAAGGAAGGAAGGAAGGAAGGAAGGAAGGAAGGAAGGAAGGAA
>BLBF01000007.1:70344630-70359745 GCA_015471245.1 Laticauda colubrina
GAAGGAAGGAAGGAAGGAAGGAAGGAAGGAAGGAAGGAAGGAAGGAAAAAGAAAGAAAGAGCACCCTTGCATTTATACTTCTGTTTGCCAAATCCCACACCATTGTTAAGTGAGAATGTCACTTGGTCACTATTTGCGACTCCCTGCTGGCTTCCCAGATTGTAGGAAGTGTTGGAAGAAATATCCTTCTGGGTTCAGTTCCAAGTGGGGAAAAAGACGCTGGATTCATTGAAGTTGCTTGGAAAGGTTTCATGGTGGACAAGACCACATGCCTTGGAGCTCCTGGGCGAAAAAGGGGAGAAATATTGAGAATCCCTTGGTTTCATATCCTCTGTTGGGCCCCACCTTAGTGTTTCCTGTTCCTGTGTAAGAAATGTGTCCCATTGGCTGTCAAACTCCCAGGGGCTGGGATCTTAGCTAACTTTGTAGACTTTGTCTGGACCACATGGCTTCACCTGAATGCTGGCTGATGCAATCTTCCCAGGTGCCATGTGGTGAGATGGGTAATCCTATCATTTCCTGAGGGCCATGTCTTAATCCCATTACCCTGGAACTGAAGGGGGGTGGCAGGGAGCTGCAGGAAGCTGATTTGTCTTTAAAAAGATGTTTTCCTTTTTTTCCTTCAAGGAAATATAATATTCTGCCTTTTTAATATTTCCTAGAATATTTCATTCTTCTAGGAGAGGGGTGGGTGCTAACTTTCTACAGAAGTAAGCAAGAAGGTTGCAAATGGTGACCATGTGACTGCAGGATGTTGCAACATCATAATTACAGGCTAGGCATCAATCACATACTGGGGGGATGAATGACTGATGTAAGTTTGAGAACCAATTGCAAGTACCATTCATTCAGCATCATTGAAGTTTGGATGGTTGCTGAATGAATAGTCATTAAATGAGGACAATTTAATGAATTGCAGAGGAGAAGCTCCTCTACAGAGACATATCGATCCAAAAGGAAAATACAGATTTGTTTAAATTTCAAATGAATTGGTGCAGAACCAGAAATAGATCAATCAATCTGGAAATAATTCTGAACTGAAGTATGATCTTGGGGGAATCTGATCTAATCATTGTGTAGAATGACATACGAATGACAGACATGAAAGAAGATGGTACTATTCAGTCTATGGAAGGATTTTCATTTTTCTTTTTAGTGAAGATTTGTATGACTAAAGAGCATTTTTAAGTCTTCCAGACTTGTTCACCTATCTTAGATCTGGAACTCTATTTCTAGTCATATCCTAACACAAGCACAAAAATGTGTGTGAATTTCCACTGATTATGAAAATCACTGCCTTAACATCTGTGGTCCAGAAGTTATACTTCTTCATCCAAAGTATATTAAAAGCACTGGTCAGGTGGTTACAGTTGAGTCCCCACCCCATTTACAAATCTATGATTGAGAGAACTATGTTATTTCAGTTAAATAAAAGCGCAGATTCTCTGGGGAACCCAGCAAGCATTGCAGATGGGATGCCTGATTTTTTGAAGACAGACCGCACAAGTAAACTTCCAAATTCCTTTAATGCTTTAGGAACTGAAATTCCTGCAATCCATATCCCCCAGCTACCAGTTATACCACCAATGTCAATATAACCATTTGGTCAAGTTTCAACATTTCTGTTTCCTACTTGGAGAAGGACAAAGGGAGCACTATGTATTTCTTAGCTGATGCAACGGAATCACATTTTCACCCTGCTGTGCCCAATATCATCTGCACATATTCAGTTTGGAGATGTTCTTAGCATTAAATAATCCAAAGGTTGTATAGGGCTGTGCCATGTTTTCTGCCTGGATAGAACTTGTCTTGGAAGAAGATCAAACAGAAACAATAAGGAAATTCCAGAATGTGATTCTTTGAGCCTCTGGAAAAAAATGTTTGAATACGCCACAGGTTCACATTATAAAGCCTCACCTTGAAGAGATTTGGTGAAAGCATAGCTTATTGGATCCTGGCACTTTCTATTCATGTACATCTCTCATATTACCAGTATGAAGGAGCATATCCACTTTTGCTGCTATTAAGTGCATAGCTGAACTTAAGATCTGCATTATAGCCATGTTATATGGAGTTCTACTTCATGCTCTTGAGCTGCAATGTTCTGTTTAGAGTACCCCTTGTTTACACTAACTAAAAAGTAGCCATTCCTGTACAAATGTATTTCTTTTCTTTTTTTCTTTTTTGGTGCTATTAATTCAGTCCTGTTGCATATTAGTAAGAATTAACTCAAGTGGTAGTTCTCTCTGTGCCTTACAAACTGGATCAGACCTCCTGAAACAATGCAATTAGTCCCAAATTGAGAGAATGTACTCAACATCTTCATCACTTCTTAACAAACTGGAAGTGTTCAGTTTGAAAATTTGCAATATAATTCTTTTCATGCCATTGTAGCTTGATTTATCCACGTTTAACTCACTGTTTAAAAGGGGCTTTTCTGAATAATTATATCTTCAAAATTAATCTAATTTACAAGTGTCTGCTAGCAGAAATTAGAAAGTAATCCTCGGGGACACATAAATAGTGAAGACAATGAAATCGATGCCTTGGGCACCATGTCTGTGATTTTTTTTTGGCAGCCTGCCTGCCTGCCTGTCTGTTGAACAGGAGCTAAAGCAGATGAGTAGTGCAGAGTAGAAGGGAACAAATTAAGGAGCCCTCCTTAGGGCCCTGAACATTACCAGGCATGAACAGAATAGAACAGAACAGAACAGAACAGAACAGAACAGAATAGAATAGAATAGAATAGAATAGAATTCTTTTTATTGGCCAAGTGTGATTGGACACACAAGGAATTTGTCTTGGTGCTTATGCTCTCAGTGTACATAAAAGAAAAGATACATTTGTCGAGAGTCAAGAATCATAAGGTACAACACTTAATAATAGTCATAGGGTACAATAAGCAATCAAATCACACTAAGAAACAGTCCATATAAATCATAAGAATACAAGTGACAAAGTTACAGTCATACAGTCACAAGTGGGAGCGGATGGGAGTGATGAGAAGATTAACAGTAATAGCAGTGCAGACAAAGTAAATGGTTTGACAGTGTTGAGGGAATTATTTGTTTTGCTGAGTGAATGGCATGTGGGAAAAATCTGTTCTTGTCTCTAGTTGTTCTGGCTTGCAGTGCTCTATAGCATCGTTTTGAGGGAAGGAGTTTCTGTCCGGAATGTGAGGGGTTTGTAAATATTTTCACAGCCCTCTTTTTGACTTGTGCAGTATAATTGTTGCTGCTGCAAAGATTTTTCATATTAAGGTCGAGAGAAATCAATTTCCCTTAAGAAATCAGCCATCTTGATTCTTGCTATAGCAGGGCATAATGCCCTTTTATAGCAAGAATCAAGATGGCTACCTCCTAGGTAGTTTGCAACCATTAACATAATGACATCTTTCTGGCATACTTTAATAGAAATCTGTTTGCATTTAGCCAGAACATTTCCTGCCTTTACAAATAATTCTTTCTGGAGAGGATGTAGCAATAACTTTGTGTTTTTAATCATTCACTCATATTATGGCATTCAAGCTACTAAAGTTACAAAATTGTCAAAGTGGTTATTGGCCACTGTTGAACTTTCTTGGAATAAGATCCACTTTATAGTCAGTAGGGTCATAAATTTTCTCCCCTTATCTAACTCTTCGAAAATAAGTGGGGTGGGAGTAAGGTTTTCTGGCCAAAGACACTAAAATAATGATAAGCAATACAATTAAGAAGCCAGATTTTTGTACATTTCCACTGCCGAATAATACATCATTTTTGATATTGTTTCTAGGTTTATCTTCAGTCCATAATTAAGTAAATGGTGCAGCATTTACTTAAGGAATTAAATGCTTTTCAAAACAACTTGCTTAACTATACTTATCATTCTGAAATAAAACTGATTTCCAATAGGAAAAATGGTATTTCCAGTGCTGAACATTTTCCTCTTCTGTTGTAGATCCAAAACATCAGTCTTTGCAACGTCCATGTATTTCATCCTTTTGAACTTCCTGGGCACAGAAAAGAGGTACTATATTTTCTATTTTAGAACATCACCAGCACCCTTGTCTGCCGTGATGGCAGCCTGGAGCTCACCAGTACCTAACCTCCCAGGCCATATCTTGCAAAAGACTGCCTAGCTAATTCGAGATCATTGTTATCTATTGGCCTCTCTTTTAGCATTATCGTTGCTGTTGTATAAAATGTACCCCAACATAGTTCAACCTTCCTCTTCATCTCTACTCAACTTTTCACACTTAAGGCCCTTTCACACTGGCCGACAGATGCAAAACATTTGTAAAAAGGACACAGCGGATGAGAAAAATGTTCCATCCGTTGTTATCCACTCTCAAAAGGGGCAAAAATTTGCATAACCAGAGCGGATAACAGGGAAAGGAAGGGACGGGGGGAGGACGCAGGGCAAATGGAAAGCGGATGCTCCACGGAAGCGGATGGAAGAGGATGAGAGCAGATGGCACATCCGCAAGGCTTCTGGGGGGCCGCAGCAAAGCGGACGCGGAACGGATACAGCGGATGCAGAGCGGACGCCGAGCGGATGAAGCGGATGCAGAGCGGAAGCCTAGCGGATGCCTAGCATTCACTGCGCATGTGGGGAGGATGCATTGTGTCAGCCACACGGATATAAAGGGAGGCAGCTCCCAAGCAGGTCACCATTCAGAGGAAAGACCTGCTTCCAGACACATCGGCTGCCTGCCAGCCTTGCCAGGCTTGCTGCCTGCCTGCCTGCCAGCCTCCCTGCCAGCCTTGCTGTCTGCCTGCCTGCCAGCCTTGCTGCAAGCCTGCCTGCTAGCCTGCCTTCCAGCCTCCCTGCCAGCCTCCCTGACAGCCTTGCTGCCTGCCTGCCTGCCTGCCTGCCTGCCAGCCTGCCTGCCAGCCTTGGTGCCTGCCTGCCTGCCAGCCTTCCTGCAAGCCTGCCTGCCTGCCTGCCAGCCTTGCTGCCAGCCAGCAACCCCACAACCATGGGGAAGAAGAGAAAGCCTCAGCCATCTGCTGCCAGCCCTGGCAAGAGGGACAGGGCCACCCTCCCACCCCCTGGCCCTCACTCTGCTTCTGCAGGGGCTTCTGTAGCATGGGCTCGCTCTTCTGGGGCTGGGCCTTCTGCTGCTTCTGCTTCTGGAGGAGCTGCTGCTGCTGCTTATGGCGGTGGTGCTTCTGTTCATGCTTACTCTGCTGATACTGCTTCTGGCGGTGGTGCTTCTGCTGATGCTGCTTCTGGAGGAGGAGATGATGCTGCTTCTGGCAGTGGTGCTTCTGCTCGTGCTTACTCTGCTGTAGCTGCTCCTCGTCCTGCTGGTCCTACTCGTCCTGCTGGTCCTGCTCGTGCTGCTCGTGCTCCTGGTCTTGCTCATCCTGCTGGTCCTGCTCGTGCTCCTGGTCTTCCTGGTCCTGCTGGTCCTGCTGGTCCTGCTCATCCTGCTGGTCCTGCTCGTGCTCCTGGTCCTGCTCGTGCTCCTGGTGCTGCTGGCGCTGCTGCTGCTTACCCTACTGCTGCTGATCCTGGTCCTGCTGGTGCTGGACCTGGTGCTGCTGCTGCTGATGATTCTGCTGGTGCTGCTGCTGCTGCTGCTGATGATGATGATGATGATCCTGCTGGTGGTGGTGTGGAGGAGCAGCCTCTACAACCTGGAAGCCCCTCTGATGAGGGCCCATGTGGTCCTGCCAAAGGGAGGAAGAGGCATATGCGAGAACGGGAGAGAAGGCAATACTCCATCGAGGAGGAACATGAGGATGAGGTCCTGGAGTGGCTGAGAGAGAAAGACTATCTATGGCGGAAGGGACACAGGCTCTACAGGGACACCAAGCGGAAGCATGCTGCTTGGAGAGAGAAGGCGGAGAGCCTGGGCTACACTTCGGAGGTGCTCCTCTGCTGGTGGAAGCACATGCACACCTGGTACGGGAAGCTGCACCTCAAGAAATCTGGCCAGGCCGCAGTCAAGCTGACGGACAGAGAGACCAATGTGATGGCCAAGTGCAGCTTCCTGGAGGGTGAGGTCCGCCACCGAGGAGCAGCCCCTCTCACAACCCTCTCTCTCAGGCAGCCTGCTGAGAGCCAGTCCTCTTCCGGCCGAGAGTCAGCTCCTGTCTCCAGGCAGGTGTCTGTGGAGCGTGCCACGACGGAGAACCCGCGGACAGCTGTTCTAACCGTGGCAGAGTGCGTGGAGGACTCCCTGGCACAGTGGGAGAAAGGAGACGTCACTTCCACCACAGTCCTACCTGCATCCACCCCCAGCTCCACCTCCACAGAAAGAGAGCCAGACAGGCGGGGCAGAGCCACACTGTCCTGCTGGAGATAAGAGACACCATCAGGAGCAGCATAGATCTCCTCTCTCAGCTGGTCCACACCGACTCCTCATCCTCCAACCGCAAGCCCTTCCT
This sequence comes from Laticauda colubrina, assembly GCA_015471245.1. Lineage (NCBI taxonomy): Eukaryota > Metazoa > Chordata > Lepidosauria > Squamata > Elapidae > Laticauda > Laticauda colubrina. The sequence goes on from BLBF01000007.1 coordinate 70,351,008, forward strand.
CACCTATGTCAACCAGACCCTCACGGACATGGTGGAACCCCAGTACCAGGTGGTGAAGGACAGGATCACCGATCTGCTTCACAACCCTCCAGATCCAGATGAACCTGCTCCCACCCAGTCCAGGTCTGCTCCTCCACCCCAGGTGATGTCTCTCCCATTCCAAGGCTTTCCACAGGCCCTCACCTACCAGGGCTACGGCTACCAGGAGATCCAGCAGCACGGGCAGCAGCCCTTCCCAATCCAGGCACACACTCATCGGATGCCACCATTGCCACTGGTTCCACTGATGCCACCCACGCCACTGATGCCACCGACGCCACCGATGTCACCCACGCCAGTCCTCACACAGCTGCAGACTAGACAGCCCCACTACACTGCTCCTTCCTCCACCCCACAGCCAAGCCCAGCCTCAGTACATCTGCTGTCGGTACTGGGGCTGACACCCCATGGCATGGAGGAAGGAGTTCTCAACATCATTGGGCTGAGCCAGCTGTCTGAGAGCTTCCTCAACACACCGTCCCCTGTTGTCCTCTCGGGGCCAGGCACCCCGATGGTGCTTCAGACAAGCACTCCAGCATCACCCACCTCCACAGCACCTGGACCCTTCACCCCTGAGACTGGACACACCTCTGAGTGACAGAGAAGAGTTCCAGAGACTGTAGTCTACCTGTAGACTTTATTTGGACACTTGACTTGGGTTATTTTTCTTTTAAAGCTTGTTATGAATAAAGATTATCTTTGCTTCACAAACTTGCTTCATTTATTTTTTTCAATAAAGTCTTGGTGGAAACTTTTAGAAATGGTTTAAGCCTTTGCATGCTTGTGGGATGGGTTAAGATAGCAGTGGGATGGGTGAGGATAGCAGTGGGGTGGGCAGAGATACCTTTGGGATGGGTAATAGCTGTGGGATGGGCAGGGATACCTGTGGGATGGGCAGGGATACCTTTGGGATGGATAATAGCTGTGGGATGGGCAGGGATACCTGTGGGATGGGCAGGGATAACTTTGGGATGGGTAATAGCTGTGGGATGGGCAGGGATACCTTTGGGATGGGTTAAGATAGCTGTGGGGATAGATAAACCTCCAGTGCAAGCATAGTGGGACTGTATGGTCCACCCTCCCAGGTGCCACACCTTTGGCCCTTCATTATCAATACTAATGTAATCAGTGATCCACACATGTCAACATAAACACAACTCTTTATTAAATGCCCTGTTCATTGTAGGGCCACCCAACATACATGGCCCAATCTCATCCGTATGATGAGACAGGCTGAAGGAAGCATCCAGTAATCATCTATCATCCTGTCTTGCCACTCCACTGCTCCAGCTGGGGAGTTGCACCAGTGTTTCAGGAGGTTGCGCTGCTTTCTCCCTTCACGTGAGGCTCTGTTGGGGCCTTGCACATCCTCAGTGTCTATCAGGTTTCGCCCTTGCCTCCATTCCCCAGGCTCCATGTCCCCATTGCCTTGTTGGAGGTCCATGAGCCTGTTCTGCAAGACTGGGTAGCGGGTGCGCATGAGATTGTGCAGGATGCAGCAAGCTTCCATGATCCTCCTCATGGTCTCTGGGCGATGCTGCATGGTGGTGAGAAGTACCTGGAACCTGTTGGCCAGGATGCCAAAGGCGTTGTCCACCACCCGCCTTGCCCTGGACAGCCTGTAGTTGAAGATCCTCTCTTCATGGGTGAGGCATCTGGAAGTGTGTGGCTTCATGAGGTAGGTTCTGAGGGAGAAGGCGTCATCCCCCACGATGAAGTAGGGCACATCTTGCGTGTCGTTGGGCAGGGGGTCTGGATCTGGGAAGTCCGTGGTGAGGTTGCATTCCAGCCCCTCCTTGAGGTGACTGGCATTGTATACCTGGGCATCTGAAGCTGACCCGTTGCCTGAAGCATCGATGTACATGAACTTGTAGTCAGCATCGACCATGGCAAAGAGGATGATGCTGAAGAAGCCCTTGGAGTTGAAATAAGTGGACCCCGACTTGGCTGGCACTTTGCAGGCCACGTGCTTCCCATCTACAATGGTGTGGGGGAAGTTCCACCTCTGATACCACTGCTCTGCAACTTTCTTCCAGCCTTCTTCAGTGGAGGGGCACTGGAAGAGCTCCTCCAGGTATTCTTCGATGATGGCCTGTACCACTTCTCTGACCACAATGCTGATGGTGTTGGGTGGCACCCTCCATTCGTACTGCATGCTCCTGTACGTGGTCCCTGAGGCCAGGTGGCGCAGAGTCAGTGCCACCTTGAGCCCAGGGTCCAGGCTGGGCCGGGAGTTGGTGTTTGCCTTGGTCAACCTGGGTGTCAGCCGCTGCACAACTTCGTCAAACATGGCTGGAGGCATCCTCATGGAGTTCTGGAATGCCCGAGGGTCTTCGTTCCTCAGCTCCACCATCAGCTTGTTGTACAGTCTGTACTCTGCTCTACTCCCGATCCATCTTCGGACCCAGACGCTTCTTGGCCGCCTCTTTTTCTTCCCGTAGTAGAGTTGAAAAAGCGTGTAGATGGCTTCGCACTGTTGCAGAATGATGGTGGCTACCAAAAGGACTGTGTTACGATCCATGGTGGACATGACTGGATGCTGTGGAAGAGCAAGAGCCAGATGAAGGCTGCAGAGGTCTGAATAGCAGGGCTGCTGGTCTGAAAGTGAGATCCAGGTGAGTTGCTCCCCCTTTTTATAGGCAATATAGGTTTTCCCCTAGGTGTCCTTTTGCATCCTCTAGGCATCCTCTAGACATCCTTAATATCTGAGATAGGTCCCCTCTGCTAACGTTTTCTCCATTGAAAATGCTTTCTTTGCGAGCTGCATCCGCTTTCATCCTCTCTCCGTCCATGCTACTAACACTGCGCATCCGTTCCGCGTCCGTTCCACTTCCTCCCTGTGTCCGCTTTCTGCTGGAGCAGATTTGAGTTGCGCGGATGCGCAGCGGATGCCTAGCGGATGTAGCGGACGCGTAACGGATGCCGACGGATGCAGAACGGATGTTCCCCATATGCCTAGCAGATGCAGAACGGACGCATTGGACACATTTTCCGCTCAAAAAGTTTTGAGCAGCTCAAAACCTTTTGAGCAGATGAAATGTCAGTAGATGGATGCTGGACGGATAGAGAGGAAGAAAAACGGAGGCAGTGAGTACAAAACGGAAGCATCGCGTTAACCAACGGATGGCAAATGTTTTTCTCCGTTTTACATCCTCTTTCCATCCCTTGGTGCAGTGTGACATGGGCTTTATTATAACCAACCTACAATCCTTCTCTTTTGCTGCATTTATGCCGTTTACCATAACTGGGTCAAGAACTCCCATTTTTGTCTTTCTGGAGATGGAATTTCATTTCAAATGCATAACTAGTGAGGTAAAGCTCCCAGACACTCTTTGGTTTCAGTTGAAAATGTAATTCATTTCTATCATCCACCATCTTCAGAATCAGATTAATTACATGTATCAGCACTATTAGTGGAAAGATGCTAGTATTAGCATTTATGTAAAAGCCCATTGGGGCTTTTTCCATAGGGCTTTTAATGGGAAAAAGGCTATGATGGAAAGCTGTACAGCTCTGTTGAAGCATACTATGGTATTGTCTAACACCATTTTCATCTCCCTCCCTCCTTCCTTCCCTCCCTCCCTCTCTCTCTTGCACACACACACTTGATTACTCTCTCCTTATATAATTAACATTAAAATTTCAAATTTTCAATATCCTTAAAATGTGCTTTAGGCAAGGGTTAATAAGTCTGGCAAGGAAATTAAATCCAGAATGATCCAGGAAGACTTATTTAAATGCTTAATTTTTCTTGCACTATTGAATGGTGGTAGGCATATCACCATTCCTTAATCCAATTTATCTCACAAAGTTGTTCTGCAGATAATTTCTAATAAGTATTCTGAGCTTGTTGAAAGATAGACATAATAATTAGATATGGGTAATATCTAACTATGATATACCTCAAGTTAATTTGTCAGGTTTTAAAGAAGTTAATTTTCGGAAATACTACCACTTCTTGGTAGATATTATATATGACAAAATTATTTCCAGTGGTTTACAGGATTTATTTCCTTCAACATTCCTTACATTCTTCAAAAACTAACAATTTGACCTGAAGCTGATGTGATGAACTGTGACTCTAGAAGATGGAAAATGTTCATACACCTGAAGAATCACAGGTTGGAGATTATTTATTTTTCTGGAAAGATCTTTCCATCCTGGAATTTAAATGTAGTGTATTAATTTAGTGCATTAACGAAAGTGGATGTTCAATTGCTCATAGCAGTTCTTTATTTTCTGGAGAAAACAAAATATTTTTCTTAATGATGACTACTGATATTATTTACTCTAATGTTTATATTACCATATTGCAATCACCACTAAGATCAATCATTCAGATTTCTTTACTGCACAGCCGTGAAATTAAAGTTTTTCTAAAGATTATGAGAAGACAGAATAAAGTAAATTAATGGAAACAATGTAGACTTTGAAAGAGCTGGGTAGGAAAAGTACTGATGCTTATGAACATGGGGAGTGGGGAAAACAAATGGTTCACCATACAAATCTGGCCTGAGTTCTTACTTGAGGCTTAAACAAGTCAAATTATCCTGTTTGGACACATCATGAAGGATCTAACTTTTTTGAAAGGGCTCTAATGCTGGGAAAGATGGAAGAAAAGGAAAGAAGATGAGCAAGAACATAATAGATGGTCACAGTTACACTGGCAATGAGTACACCTGAAAGACCAGGTGAGGGACAAAATCATAATGGACAACATGGATCAATCTGGTTACTAAGAGCAGATACTGACTTGATATTGGCACATAATCAATCATCATTGGAAATAATAATGAAAATAATTATTCCCATTTCTTCATATCATATTCATAGATTATCTACTCACTTATTCTAATTCAAAGTGAATGTATTCTTTAAACAGTTCTTCAGCCTTCTCTAATATACAATATTCTATTCAGTCTAAGATAGTCTTTCTCAAACTCAGGCTTTGTGTTGAAATTCAGCTTTATAAATCACCAATCAGAGAAATGATGGCATATTCACAGGTTAAAAATATTTGAAGAAACCAAACAGGAACCATAATTTGAGGCTGCAAGTTTATTCACATTTATTCACATTTACTGACAACAAGAATTCTAGGTGGCTTTTTTCTAACAGGATAATTTAGAATGTAGTAATTTCCTCTCTATATTATTTTTCTACTGGGCTCTTTCTCTCCATATTAAAATTTTTAAAATTGTATCCAATAGTTTGCAATACAACATACCTGGATTAGACCTTCATGGGAAACCATAGCTGCCAATCTTTCTGCTAAACAATGAGTGAAATAATCTAACCCAATTATTTGCCTTTTAGTTGTATGAAAGAAAATATATTTTAGAAAGTATTCTTTGATGGATTAAAGAAATTCCTTTCACTTCCGCCTTGAAATTATCAAAGGAGAGACTGAAACTGGATGGTGACCAGAGCAGTGGTGCTTGAGGGAAAATGGGTTTCTGACTCACTGTTGAATTCGTGGGCTAAGAAACCACACAGGAAAATTGCACATAGTGCTCTGGCTTAAATATCAGACTTAAAATATCAACAGTGGAAAGCAAAGTGGTGTGGGTGGCTGACATGTCAGCAGCCAGAGGAACAGATGTTAACTAGTTGGCAGCTAAATAACAACAGATGTTAAGGCAGTGGCAACTATTAAACATGTCCTGTCCATATAGATATAGCAGAAGAAACAGAACATGTGATGCCATTAGCATATGGTATAAATGTGAGAAAAAGTATATGATTGTGATTGTTGGGGGCAGTGAGGGCCTAGCATGAGGGCATTCTTCCATGTACATACCTGTATGCAGTAATAAAACATGTGCAGTTTTACTGAGGTACTTTTCCCCCAGCCCTATTAAAATTGTTTGATCCATTTGCAAGTTAATGAATGTATTTCCTTCTCTTTTTTTTAAATTCTTCCACATCACATTGTTTTATTGATCTTGTTAATTGTAATTTATCTTTTATCATTCTTATTTCAATTTATATGCTGATGTTCTGTCCAGCATGAAAGAAACAATAAACATACCAGTTTTCATGCAAGAGTTTAATGCCCTGGGATTCATTTTCTTTTATAAAGGAACAGAACGGAAGGATTGAGAAAGGAAAAGGCCAAAGTGCAAAAAGAAATAAATAAAAGACACATCTTCATCCCATAGTAATAGAATGAGTCAGTCACTCTGAGAAAAACAATAGAATACTAGGGAGCCACAATTATGTGAATTGAAGCACTTTGATACACATCTAAGAGCTAAACTAGACTATATGTAAATTGCATGCCAGGCTGTTCCAGTTTCTGATTTTATTGACTTAATTGTAAGCATATGGTGACCTAGCTTGGATCAGGATTTCTGACTGCCGAGTAGAAAGCTTAAATTGTTCCTCCAGCCCAAGTTTTAAAAATGTTTCACATTCTTTGTTTCGGTATTGGATTAAAAACCCTGGGTTGGCACCATTTGCTTTTACCCTGGTTCCAGTATCAGATTGTGATTCAAGTCTCTAGTTGCTCCCATTCTTCTCACAAGACAAAAGAATGATGTGCCCAAAATTAGTGAATTTCCATGGCTGAGGGTCAACCTGAACTTGGGGCTCATATTGCCTAGTCCAACAATTTAACCACCATTAATAGCTGCTGTACAACCTTTTTCTCTGATGAAGAAAATACTACCTTAAGAACAGAGAATAGAAAAAAAAGAATTTGTATGCCTTCATTCAGATCCTCAGATATTGGCTATAAATATAAATATGGTTTTCTTCATACCGTTCCTAGGACATTTTCCTGCTTGCACCCAGTCATGACACAAACATACCCTAGCAATATGTTTCTTCTCAGTGAAATTGCCTTGATTGTCTCCTCAGTCCCAGCTGAGACAGCCTTAAGTTATTGTTAGCTATTCTTGGATTTGTGTCATGTATCCCCACAGCCAAAAAATAAAATAAAACCCAGCCTTAAGTTGTGCAAACTCTTAGGCATTGCTTCACAACTGACCAGCAGTGACTGTGGACAGAGACAATAAAGATCAAACAAAAATTAGGCCATGAGACAGCAAATTTCATGCTGGTACAGGTTCTCCAAGGTCAAAAATAGGTAGAAAGCAGTTTGACTCAGCCATGGGGGAAATCTTTTAAGTTTGATGTTTAATTGCATGGTTAATTGCAGAGCTACAGCTTGAAACAAAATAGTGATAACATGCACACATGTGCCTTGGTGTTGTTGGAAAAAGTGACTTTGGATATATATATTTTAATACACATTTATAGTACGTTCAGATTCTTAAATAATTTCATTTAACAATTAACACACATAGAGATGAGTACATTCACAGCTATCGATAGGTCATGAAGAAGTTGCTGGGATTTAACTAAAATCTTGCCCAAAGAATTGATGTTTCAAACTGTGGTGTGAGGGAAGACTCTTGTGAATTCCTAAGCTTACAATATCAAATCAGTCAATCCTAAAAAAAAATAAAAATAAATCCTTGACTGTTCTTTGGAAGGACAGATACCTTTTTTTACAACTTTTACAGAAAATAACTGCCTTGGCATCTTTTTGTAATTTCCAGTTCTCACTAATTAGGGATAATTCTCCCATTAAATGAATCCATTTTTCAAAAAAAGCCACAAACCTCTGCAAAGCTCATTATTAAATTATCGGCTCTATGTGGTGTGCACTTTAATCTATTTCTCCATCTTTTATTTGATGTAAAATTATGGAAAATTCAAAAAAAGTACCAATGCTCTTGTACTTTATTTGGGTGGTCTTCCCAAAGGTACCACTCAGTTATGGTTTTCGTTATCAAAATTGTATGGTTGCTATTTGCATGCCGTTAGTTAAATGCCACTCTGTTAATATTCAGGATGAAATTGCTATGTGGCAGAGCCATAAGATATGATTATCTGTAATCTGGCATGGATTTTCTCTGAGAGTTAGCAAAGCTAATAGCAGACCTGTGAGCAGGGGCAGAACATTCATTCATTTACTCCCTGACAAGACGTTTTACTGAAACCTAAGCTTGTACAACTTATTAAGGAACAATCTATAAACCAGTCTTTCAAATACAAACACAAAGAAGGGAATCATTCTTTGTGTCAGTGATGAAGGAGGGATATGTCAATGTAACAGAACCACCTTCTGTTCCCTGTCATTGGTAAAGATATCAGTGTAACACATCCATTTTCTATTTCTTGCCAAAAATCCTGGGAATTGTGGTTGCTAAATGTTCTAAATTCCCTAAGGACAGTCTCTTAGTACAGCTCTCAGAGGTCTCACAGAGAATATTGAACTTATTATATATATATGGCCAATGAAACAGCCACTACAGTGTGAGAAACAGTACCTTTGATTTAAGCAATCCCAACGAATTGCTTTCTTTGATTCCACTTTTGATCTCATAAGCCTGCCTATGGCCTGCTGGCCTGCCTTATTTAGAGGGGTTATTCAGAGTTCTTGCTCCAAATAATTAGTTTTGAATAAATTAAACCAGTTACTTATCATAAGCTAAATATTAGATAAAGGATGCAATCATTATTTGCAAAGTCCAAAGATAGTTTCTTTTTGATGAAATGATGAGCCAGTATTAGTCTGGATAGGATAATGTTTTAATGCAGCAATGTTGCTCCATTTTTGAACAGAGGATTGGTTATCATTTATGTTTTGTTCGGAAAACACACGAGGTAGACCGGGTTCCAACAACAAA
>BLBF01000007.1:70373132-70389699 GCA_015471245.1 Laticauda colubrina
GACCAGCCTCGAATTTGAAACCAAAAGCTGTGAGACACACATCCATAAAGAAGCCTGATGATGGCAGATGAGATTCTGCTGAAACATTGCTACAACTTTAACAACACTACAATGACGTGGGATAATACCCGAGGGAAGCTAAATAGCATATATATATAATTCGAATCTAGAGCCCTGGCTATTGCCACCCACAAACCCAAACTATGGCTAAGATACATCAATGACACATTTGTGATTTGGCCCCATGGAAAAGAAAACCTAAACAATTTCCTAACACACCTAAACAACACACACCCCAAAATCAAGTTCACCATGGAAACGGAAATAAACAAACAACTACCATTCCTAGATGTACTAATCTACAAAAGAACAGATGGCACACTGGGACACACCATATACCAAAAGAAAACAGCTGTCCTTTCCCACGTCATTGTAGTTCTGTTAAAGTTGTGGCAACGTTTCAGCAGAATCTCATCTGCCATCCTCAGGCTTCTGGATAGAGTTAGTTCCTGGTTTCAAATTTGAGGCTGGTCCATTCTGATTGGCTAGGAGCCTGGATCTGTGTTCATTGGACTTGGAGTTTGATTGATTGGTGTTTCTGGTTTCTTCTGTCTGTTTTGTGGCTTTGATTGGCTGGCAACACTCTATTCTTGTGTTGGAGGCTTTCAGTGCAGCTTGGCTCCGTGTGAAAGGACGGCTGCTCTTCATTAGCAAGCTGCTATTCATTAGCAAGCTGGGTTTCACCTGGGTGCCTGGTGGGGGGGTGTTTGAGTTGGAGCTATCAGAGGGAGTCTGTTTTTGCCCAGGTGTTTGCCTGGCTTGTGGTGTGGGGATCTTTCTATTTGAGAGTGCAGGCTTCCAAATGATTGACAGTCTGGTGGAATCATCTCTTCTATTCATGCTGTCAGGTCTTTTTTCAATCTCTATGGCTTCTCTAATGATTCTGTGGCTGGGGTTTTCTTTAGTGGCTAGGGTTTTAGTACCATTGAAGTTGATGTTGTGACCTGTGGTTTTCATGTGTTGGACTAGTGAGGAGGTGTGTTCCAGCTTTTTTACTGCATTTTTGTGTTCATCTGGGCGGGTACTTATTCTTCTATTGGTCTGTCCAATGTATGTGGCTGGGCATGATGTACAGGGAATTTCGTATATGCCTTGGTTTTCCAGGTCAATTTTGTCTTTGGGGTTCCTCAGGATGGCTGTTATTTTTTTGTCTGTTTTGAAGGCAGTCTTGATGTGATGCCTGTGTAGTATCTTACTGATTTTATCTGTAGTACCTCTTATGTAGGGCAAGACAGCTGTTCCATAGGTTTGTTGGTCTTCTAGGTCTCTGTTATGTCTTGGTGTGTTTTTGTGGATCAGGTTGGTGATTTTGTTTTTTTGGAAGCCATTGGCTGTCAATACTTCAGTCAGGGTGCATAGTTCAGTCTCTATATGTGTCTTATCTGCCAGGCGTTTGGTTCTGGTAATTAGTGTTTTCGCTACGGAATTTATCTGTGCTGGGTGGTGGTGGGATTGGGTGTTGAGGTAGCGGTTGGTGTGTGTTTTCTTTTGGTATATGGTGTGTCCCAGTGTGCCATCTGTTCTTTTGTAGATTAGTACATCTAGGAATGGTAGTTGTTTGTTTATTTCTGTTTCCATGGTGAACTTGATTTTGGGGTGTGTGTTGTTTAGGTGTGTTAGGAAATTGTTTAGGTTTTCTTTTCCATGGGGCCAAATCACAAATGTGTCATTGATGTATCTTAGCCATAGTTTGGGTTTGTGGGTGGCATTAGCCCGGGCTCTGGATTCAAATTCTTCCATGAACAGGTTTGCAATGACGGGTGACAGTGGTGATCCCATAGGGGCTCCTTCAATTTGCTTGTATCTTTGTCCTTTGTATATGAAATATGTGTTGGTTAGGCAGTGTTCTGTTAGTGTTCTGTTAGTGCAGCTTGGCTCCGTATGAAAGGATGGCTGCTCTTCATTAGCAAGCTGCTATTCATTAGCAAGCTGGGTTTCACCTAGGTGCCTGGTGGGGGGGGGTGTTTGAGTTGGAGCTATCAGAGGGAGTCTGTTTGTGCTCAGGTGTTTGCCTGGTTTGTGTATATATATATACACATACATACACACACATACATACAGGGATGGGATGCTACTGGTTCTGCACGGTTGTATAGAGCCGGTAGCTCTGAAGAGCAGCAGACACAGAACCAGTTCTGTGTTTGCTGCTGTTTGGCCCACCCGCCCACCCGGGCTCTTACCTGTCCTTTATTTCCTGCTTTTTCAACCTCAACTATTTTGCACAGCATAGCTGAGGTTGAAAAAGCAGGAAAAAAGAGGCTTTTCAAAGGCTGTGCACCTACGCACAGTGCTTGTCAGCTGTCTGGATTGCACAACCTAAGGCTATTTTACATGCATACACAGAATGCAAAATATAATCACTGAACTGGTAGTAATGCCTGATGAATCCCACCCCTGTATACATATATACATATTTACATTTTGTCTTTGTATCATTTTGTATCTTATTTATTGTACTGCATTTCAATTACATCTTAGATTCTAATTTACATTTTACAGACTTCCTTTCATATCCCTCCATACATAAAAATGGTTCCATACTTTATAATATTCTGATAAGAGACAATATGCTTCGCTTATGGCAAGTAGTTATGAAATCCAAGAGATAATATAGCTCAGTGGTGGCAAACCAATGGCAGGCGTGCCAGAGGTGGCACTCAGAGCCCTCTCTGTGGGAATATGTGCCATCACCCCAGCTCATCTCCACCATGTTTCTCCATGGCATTTCTCACCATAGTTTGCAGGGAAAAAGAAGTTTCCAGCAGAGCTTTAGGTATTGTGATGCCCCGCCTCCCTGCTGGCCAGCTGGTCTTTGGCTCTCCGGTGAGTTTTGGTACTTGGTCTCTAAAAGGTTTGCCATCATTGATATTGTTAATTAATTGTTTTTGTGCACCCTCATTATTAGTTCACTGAATTGGATGCGCTTAAAAGTAAAACAGACAATGCCTATGACCTGATTAAAAGCTATATTTGGGCCTTCTTCAAACCCCATATGATTATAATTGCTAATGTGTTTATGCCACGATAGAACATAAACAGTAGCATATGTTTAATTCCTAACTACCAACATATGTGGATCTGGAAAGTTTTTCCTGAAGTTCTTGAAAAGTTCAGACAGGTATAGCCCACAAGTGAACGCTAGCTCCCAAATTGTTTCTGTATGCTATTCCTTTTAATTTAAAGCCTTAAATGGCCTTAATCCAAGGTTTGGTAGAGATTTTCTTCCCCTCCCTTCCCTAAACCAGAGACCTGGTTTTGAACTTGGTTTTATCAGAATTTAGACAGATGGAGGAAGAAGAGTTTTCTTAGTGGGGATACTCTTGCAATCAGGATTTCTTCCCATCTGTGCTTTTTTTTTTGCCCACCTCTACCCCCTTTATATCTGCAGCAAGAGGGATATAATTTTAGTTATGACAGTTTATCATAATATTCTGCTGCAGTGGTCTTCAGTGCTGTTTAGAGTTAAGACTTGGATCCAACAAATTCCTCATTCATAAGAAAAAAGATTCTTTTCTGAGATATCCTCTTTATTTGTAGTTGCTATATGACACACGATATGCTTCTCCAGGGAATCCTGTTTGTAGGATTGATTTCTATTCTTTTCAAGCAGATTTTGGAAGCTAACTCTAAATGTGAAAGGTTTTGGTTCTGTTATAGAAGTGTTTTTTTTTTTAATTGCCAATAGGCTTCATGGAAGATGTTATTGTTTCTAGTGTTTGTCTCCCTTGTGGGGTTTGCTTGTTTTGCACTGAGTTTGTTTCAGTTCTTATCAGTGCATGATACAATAAGGACTTTTATTTTTCAGCCAGCTTGTTGCAAAGCCTGACACTGATTAGGGCTGAGAGGAAAGGACTTGCTCAAGGTTGCTCAGCTGGCTTCCATTGCATGAGGGAGAATGAGAATGTGGCCTTGCCTCCTCCTAGTCCAGCACCATAAGTGTTACACCATACAGGATCTTGACACATCGAACAGACATCAAAAATAACAATACTTTTAGTGGGAAAAGGAACAAGAACACTTCCAGCCACACGTTCCATTCAGATTATGGCTTTTCCTTTCACTGCTATCATTTGTGATCTCCTCCTGTAGAAAATGCTCTTTCTTCCCCTTTTAATAGGAAGTCCATATCCCTGCAAATTGCCTACATAATTGATCACAGGCCATGCAAGGGATGCAGTGGTGATATGCTGCTGCTTTTGCTCAGTTCAGCTGAACTGGTAGTTAAAAAAGCCTCCAAGGATCAGCTGAGAGGAAGAAAAAAAGCCTGGATGATCAGCTGAAAGGAGAAAGAAGAGAAAAGCGCAGTATTGGCCCTCCCGCCCACCCTTGCACTTTTGCTCTTCTTTATCCTCTCAGCTGGTTGGCACTGCAGGCCTCAGCTGGTATGTGGAAAGCTGCACGCGCTTGCACGATCACCAAACTGGTAATGGAACAAGTGTGATCACACTGCTGAAGGGAGGGAGAGTATGATTCGCAAAGTCCCCAGTGGTGGGGTTCAAATGTTTTTATTACTGGTTCTGTGGGTGTGGCTTGGTGAGCATTGCAGGAGAAGGATACTGTAAAATCTGCAGTCAGAGGTGGTATTTGTCAGTTCCCTGAACTATGAACCTGCTGAATATCACCTCTGAAGGTCACATGGTCAAATGTGTGTGCTGTCAGACAGCACAACCCACCACAGGTGACCGGAGAGGAAAAGACCATGTCTGCACGAAGTAAGGCATATTCCAACCCCTGTCCCAAAGGTGCTTTTTAAAAAGACAACTGGACTTTCTTGTCCAGTTTTTTCTTTTGAAGATGTTTCATTTGTCATCCAAGAAGCTTCTTCAGCTCTAGCATGATAGTGGGAAATGGAAGGGTTTATATTCCTTGTGGGCAGTTCAGCCCTGCCAACTCTCACGGTTCTGCTGTGAGTCTCACGATTTTTTATCATTTCTCATGGTCTCACAACAAGGCTCCTCAATCTCACGACGAATTTAAAACGCTTTTTTTTTTTTTCAAATTTGGGGCTCAGCTTATATGCGAGTACATACGGTAATCTTTTTGAAAGGGGAGTAGGTCCTGTGAGGCTAGTTTCCCAGTAGTCTAAACATGGCGAAAAGAGGCGATTTTTCAATAGAAGATTCGAATTCTGACACTGAAACGGACCGGGAAGAACCAGCTGAAAAGATTGGCCGAAAATATGACGGAGCAGCAAAATATCGGGTAAAGTACAACCCCTCTTGGGCCAAAGAATACCCTGTAAAAGCAGTTGACAATGACCGATATAGCTTCTTCTGTATACCATGTGGTAAATCTGTTAGCTGCCACCATCAAGGACTTCGTGATGTCAAAGTGCATTGTGAACGAGATACACATAGGAGAAGAGTTGAAGATGAGAAAAAGAGTCATTCTATACAAAGATTTCTTTCAAAACCTGGGAATTCTGGAAGCAATGTTATGAAAGCTGAGGTTATGATAACTAACTTCTTAGTACAACACAACCTGACAATTGCAACAGCGGATCATTTGGGCCCTTTGTTCAAGGAAATATTTCCTGATAGTAAGATTGCAGCAGCCTATGCCTCAGGACGCACAAAAACTTCAGCAATATTAAACGTTGCCCTGGGTCCCCACTGCCACAATTATTTAGTGGATCATTGCAAAAGCCATCCCTTCAGTCTGAGTATAGATGGTTCAAATGACACGGGATTAAACAAGATGAACCCTGTAACTATCCGTATATTTGATATAAATTGATCAAAAATGGTCACAAGTCATTTTTATGATATGTGTGTTACCAGTGGGGTTGATGGAGGAAAAGCTGCAACCATTTTTGATGTTATGGATCAAAAATTCACAAAAGATGGAATGCCGTGGCTGAATGCTATTAGCCTAAGTGTGGACAATACCAATGCTATGATTGGAAGCAACAATTCGATTGCATCACGCTGTAAGACAAAAAACCAAAGCATTTTTAGTTCTGGATGTCCATGTCGTTTGGCTCATCTTGCTGCAACTGCAGCAAATGATTCTTTCACAGAGATTATTGATGTTAATGTTGAGGATGTGCTTATCGACCTATATTATTGGTTTGATAAAAGTTCCAAACGCAAAGGAAAGCTTGCAGAGTACTTTGAATTTTGTGACCAAGAGTATCAGCAAGTGTTAAAGCATGTCACCTGCCGTTGGCTTTCTTTGGAACGCTGTATTGAAAGAGCACTTAAGAAGTTTCCAAGTCTGAAGTCTTACTTTCTGAGTGAAGGTTTTTCAGATGCAAGGTTTAACCAACTTAAGGATGCATTTTCGAATCCTCTCCTGGAACCAGTCCTTCTGTTCCATAATGCATCAATTCAGCTGTTCACACAGTTCAACAAACTACTGCAGAGAAGTGAGCCAACAGTCCATGTTCTGCAAACCTCTATGTTGACCCTGGCCAAAAAGATTGCAAACCGCATTGTGAAGCCTGAAGTCCTTGTGAGTGCTAAACCTACAGATGTAGATCTTCATGATGAGGAAATGTTTATTGAACATCTGAACATTTATCTTGGTGGAACTACAAAGGCCATTCTCAACAAGCTCTTAAATGAAGGTAACATAACAGAAACAAAGTACAACAAATTCTTCTATGCTGCCCACTTCTATTTTAAAAGTTTGCTTGCATATATTCTTGGAAAATTTCCATTGAGGGAAGAGTTGATTCAAAACACAGTTTGGATAAACATACCCCAGTGCCTTGAAGCAGAATGGCAAAATGTGGAGTACTTCTATGATAGGTATGATGCAATATTTCATGAAATTCCAGTAGATGCTCTTTTTGAAGAATTTTGTGACTACCGATCACATACTGATAGTGACATTGGTGGGGATGTTTGGAAGGCAGCAAAAGTGGTTGATGCAATGGAAGGTGGTACTGAGGTATTTCATTATCGTGTTGACATTCTTTGGTGGTACATTGCACACATGAAACAGCCTGGTTCCTCAGCAAAGAGGTTCCAGCACCTGACCAGAATTGCAGAAGCAGTACTTGTGATCCCACACAGTAATGCAGAGGAAGAGCGTCTTTTCAGCATTGTTCGTAAGAACAAAACTGACAGTCGTTCCTGTTTAGGCCTTGATGACACCTTGTCTAACATTTTGGCCATGAAGTTGGCTTATCCAGAAGAAATGACACCTTGCTATAAGTTTCGTCCTTGTGATGACCTATTAGAATCATCAAAGAAAGCTGCATCTTCTTATAACAGGGAACACAAATAAAACATTTAAATAAACTGTTAATGACTTTCCTTGGGGTTTGTTTAATCTTGATAGAGAAAAAAATAGAATCTCACTATTTTTTATAGAATCTCCAGATTTTTTTTCATGGGTCTCCAGATTTTCCTTTATCAGGGGTTGGCAGGTCTGGCAGTTGGTCATTTGCAACCTTTTAGAAGGTTGTTGATGCACTTAGAGGTCTATCTGTGTCCTCAGAGTCATCTAAGTAGTGCTGCTGGTTCCTGTAGGCTTTTTTTTCCTCTGGAAATCCATTCCTACTCCCACACCATTCAAAGGGTGTTCATCCCAAATTGTATAGCTAAAAGTCTGTAGAGATTCCCAGTCATCCAAGTCATGGTTGTCCTGCCTTGTTATCAGTTCTATTGCCATCAAAGTATAGGAAGGACTGTCAGGGGAAAAAATGGTAAACACAAAATCCATAGAAGACCTGAAAAACTCATATCAACTGACTTAAGCAATGGTCTGGGGATGAGAGAAAGATGTCAGCATTTAGAGGTGATCTTCAAGAAGGATTAGTCAGCTATTGTGTGAGAGGGATATCATATATCAATATGATTGATTTCCAGATAGCAATAGAAATAGCACTTAGACTTATATACTACTTCACCATGCTTTATAGCCTCTGTAGGATGTTTTACAGAGTCAGCATATTGTCCCCAACAATCTGGGTCCTAATTTTCCAACCTCAGAAGGAAGGAAGGCTGAATCAACCTTGACCTGGTGAGACTCGAACTGCCAAACTGCTGGCAACCAGCAGTCAGCAGAAGTAACCTGCAGTGTTGTACCCTAGCCAGAGGTGATATTCAGCAGGTTCTGACCAGTTCTGGAGAACCAGTAGCAGAAATTTTGAATAGTTCGGAGAACTGGCAAATACCATCTCTGACTGGAGATTTTACAGTATCCTTCCCCTGCCACTCCCACCAAGCCACATTCACAGAACCGGTAGTAAAAAAATTTGAATCCTACCACTGACCCTAACCCTAACCACTGCACCACCACAGCTCTTAGATGCTGTTGCAAAGTTGCTAGTTTACTTTCAAATGGGCAAGATCTCTTATTGCCTAGTCATTAAGGATCTAATCTGGAGTAAAACAGAAACTCAAAAGTTGAATGCTACTTTTTAAGATATCCACTTTCACCCCCCAAAAGAGTTAAAGCCCATGTCACACTGAACCAACGGATGCAAAGACGATGTAAAACGGACAAAAAACCTTGCCATCCGTTGGTTAACGCGATGTATCCGTTCTGTACTCACTGCCTCCGTTTGGCTTCCTCTCTATCCGTCCAGCATCCGTTTATGGACGTTTCATCCGCTCCAAAAGTTTTGGGCTGCCTAAAACTTTTGTGCGGAAAATGTATCCAGTTTGTCCGTTCTGCATCCGCTACGCATCCGCTACGCATCCGTTACGCATCCGTTACGCATCCGCTATATCCGCTAGGCATCCGTTCCGTATCCGCGCAACTCGCATCCGCTTGGACGCAGGGAGGAAGTGGAACGGACACAGAACGGATGCAGAAAGGATGCCTAGTGGATGCAGCACGGAAATAAAGTGTTTAAAACGGAAAAAATGTTCGCAGAGGGGACCTATCTCGGATATTAAGGATGTCTACAGGATGCCTAGAGGATGCCTAGAGGATGCCTAGCGGAAAACCTATACTGCCTATAAAAAGGGGGAGCAACTCACCTGCATCACACTTTCAGAACAGCAGCCCAGCGGTGCAGACCTCTGAAGCCTTCATCTGGCTCTTCCTCTTCCACTGCATCCAGTCATGTCCACCGTGGATTGTAACAAAGTCCTTTCGGCAGCCACCATCATTCTGCAACAGTGCGAAGCCATCTGCAGGCTCTGTGAACACTACTGCGAGAAGAAAAGGAGCCACCCAAA
This sequence comes from Laticauda colubrina, assembly GCA_015471245.1. NCBI lineage: Eukaryota > Metazoa > Chordata > Lepidosauria > Squamata > Elapidae > Laticauda > Laticauda colubrina. The sequence continues at coordinate 70,382,330 of BLBF01000007.1, forward strand.
AAGAGTCTGGGTCCGAAGATGGTTCGCCAGTAGAGCGGAGGACGGACTGTACAACAAGCTGATGGTGGAGCTCAGGAGCGAAGACACTCGGGCATTCCAGAACTTCATGAGGATGCCACCAGCCATGTTTGACGAAGTTGTGCAGCGGCTGACACCTAGGTTGACCAAGGCAAACACCAGCTTCCGGCCCAGCCTGGAACCTGGGCTCAAGGTGGCACTCACTCTGCGCCACCTGGACTCAGGGACCTCCTACAGGAGCATGCAGAATGGCTGGAGGGTGCCATCCAACACCATCAGCATTGTGGTCAGAGAAGTGGTGCAGGCCATCATCGAAGAATACAAGGAGGAGCTCCTCCAGTACCCCTCCACTGAAGAAGGATGGAAGAAAGTTGCAGAGCAGTGGTATCAGAAGTGGAATTTACCACACACCATTGGAGCCATAGACAGCAAGCACGTGGCCTCCAAATCTCCAGCCAAGTCGGGCTCCACTTATTTCAACTCCAAGGGCTTCTTCAGCATCATCCTCTTTGCCATGGTCGATGCTGACTACAAGTTCATACACATCGATGCCTCAGGCAACAGCTCATCTTCGGATGCCCAGGTATACAATGCCAGTCATCTCAAGGAGGGGCTGGAATGCAACCTCATCGTGGGCTTCCCAGATCCAGAACCCCTGCCCAACGACACACAAGATGTGCCCTACTTCATCGTGGGGGATGATGACTTCTCCCTCACAACCTACCTCATGATGCCATACACCTCCAGACTCCTCACCCGTGAAGAGAGGATCTTCAACTACAGGCTGTCCAGGGCAAGACGGGTGGTGGAGAACGCCTTTGGCATCCTGGCCAACAGGTTCCAGGTACTTCTCACCACCATACAGCATTGCCCAGAGACCGTGAGGAGGATCATGGAAGCTTGCTGCATCCTGCACAATCTCATGCACACCTGCTACCCAGTCTTGCAGAACAGGCTCGTGGACCTCCAACAAGCCAATGGGGGCATGGAGCCTGGGGAATGGAGGCAAGGGCGAAACCTGATCGACACTGAGGATGTGCAAGGCCCCAACAGAGCTTCAAATGAAGCGAAGAAGCAGCGCAACCTCCTGAGACAATGGTGCAACTCCCCAGTTGGAGCAGTGGAGTGGCAAGACAGGATGGTAGATGCTTAATGGATGCTTCCTTCAGCCTGTCTCATCACACAGATGAGATTGGGCCATGTATGTTTGGTTGGCCTACAATGAACAGGGCGTTTAATAAAGAGTTGAGTTTATGTTGACATGTGTGGATAATTATTACATTATTATTGATAATAAAGGGCCATAGGTGTGGCACCTGGGAGGGTGGACCATACAGTCCCACTATGCTTGCACTGGAGGTTTATCTATCCCACTGCTATCCTAACCCATCCCACAGCTATTACCCATCCCACAGGTATCCTAACCCATCCCACAGGTATCCTTACCCATCCCACAAGCATGCAAAGGCTTAAACCATTTCTAACAGTTTCCAGCAAGACTTTATTACAAAAAAGAAATGAAGCAAGTGTGTGAATCATAAATAGACTTTATTAACAACAAGCTATAAGACAAAAATGAGTCTCTGGCACTCCTCTTGGTCGCTCAGTCTCAGGGGTGAAGGGTCCAGGTGCTGTGGAGGTGGCTGGTGCTGGAGTGCTTGTCATCAGCTCCTCCAGAAGCCCTGTCCCTCTTGCAAGGGCTGGCAGCAGATGGCTGAGGCTTGCTGTGCTTCCGCATGGTTGTGGGGTTGCTGGCTGGCAGGGAGGCTGGCAGGAACCAAGGCTGGCAGAAAGGCTTGCAGGGAGGCTGGCACCAAGGCTGGCAGGCAGACATGAACCAAGGCATGCAGGCAGGCTTGCAGGCAGGCAGGCACCAAGGCTTGCAGGCAGACATGAACCAAGGCTGGCAGGAAGGCTGGCAGTCAGACATGAACCAAGGCTGGCAGGAAGGCAGGCAGCAAGGCTGGCAGGCAGACTGGCTGGCAGCAAGGCTGGCAGCAAGGCTGGCAGCAAGGCTGGCAGGGAGGCTGGCAGGGAGGCTGGTAGCAAGGCTGGCAGGGAGGCTGGTAGCAAGGCTGGCAGGCAGACATTCAGGCAGGGCAGGCAAGGCAGTCGATGTGTCCGGCAGCAGGTCTTTCCTCTGAATGGCGTCCTGCTTCCGAGCTGCTTCCGTTATATCCGCAGGGCTGACGCAATGCATCCTCCCCGCATGCGCAGTGAATGCCAGGCATCCGTTAGGCTTCTGCTGTGCATCCGCTAGGCTTCCGCTGTGCATCCGCTTCATCCGTTCGGCATCCGCTCTGCTTCCGCTCTTTCCGTTCTGCGTCCGCTTCGCTGAGGCCCCCCAGAAGCCCTGCGGATGTGCCACCCACTCCCATCCGCTCCCATCCGCTGGGCTTCTGTTCCGCATCTGCTTTCCATTCGCCCTGCATCCTCCCCGCGTCCGTGTTACCCGCTCTGGTTATGCAAATTTTCGCCCCTTTTGAGAGCAGATAACAACGGATGGAACATTTTACTTGTCCGCTGTGTCCTTTTTGCATCCATTGGCCAGTGTGACATGGGCTTAAATGTCATTTACAGAGGTCTTTCTACCAAGGCTGGTGATAAATTGAAAAGAAAAGATTAAAAGATTTTTCAACAATAGCTCATAACTTCCAACAGCAAATTGTGAGCTGGGATGCCTGTATTATTTGTCACAGCATTTCATAATGAGCTAATTGCATTGTCCAGTGCATAAAAATAAAACAAAAGATCCATCCAGTACTAATAAGGAGACAAAAACCTAATATAAAAATGGAATGTAAGCTTTCCAAAGCCTGTGCTAGCATAAATATCTTTGAAGTGTTTTCTTAATGTGCTCAAAATAGACATTTGATTTCTTCCCAGCAATTCTGCATTCACAATGTCTAGCCAACTAAACAGGCTGTAAAGACCATGTTGGATGGGATCCTACTCTTCTAAAGAGGTTGCATCTTCATGGGTGTTAACTGTTCCTGATAATCAGGGAAGCTCTCTGGTTTCCAGCACCAGTCCTCAACAGAACATTTTTGCTTTTTGGGGAAAACTTGGATTTACAATACAGAACGGACAAGCATAGGACTCTGAATATATAATAGGGATTGGAGAAAATAAATTAGAATATCAGCTATGGTTTTTAAGGTAATCACTAAAACAGTAAAGTACAAGTGAACAAATCTTTACAAAACATGCTAAAGTGGTCTGATCTTAGGGATGTTTTCTCTTTCAAGTTTTCTGTATCTCTTTGCTGTCATTTAGTGGTTATCCAGATTTTTTTACAATATTATCGACCAGGAAAGAAACTTGTTTCTGTCCATGGTCTATAGATCATCTTAGATATAAAATGACAATTGTATATTATGATCTGAATTTCTGTTGCCAGAAATTTTGCAAGCAAGATAGTTGTTAAGTGAGTTTTGCCCTATTTTATGATTTTTCTTGTCAGAGTTTTTAAGTGAATCATTGCAGTTATTAAGTTAGTAATGTGGTTGTTAAGTAAATCTGACTTTGCTTGTCAAAAGGTTGCAAAAGGTGATCACATGACATGCGGATTGATAACAGATAATCAGAGTTGGAAGGAACCTTGTAGGTCCAACCCCCCACCCAAGCAGGAAGGCCCTACACCATTTCTGACAAATGGCAGTCCAATCTCTTCTTGAAAGTTTCAAGTGATGGCGTTCCCACAACTTCCGAGGGCAAGCTGTTCCATTGGTTGATTATTCTCACTGTCAGAAAGTTTCTCCTTGTTTCTGGGTTAAATCTCTCCTTGTTCAGTTTCCATCCATTATTCCTTGCCTGGCCTACAGGTGCTTTAGAAAATAGCTTGATCCCTTCCTCTCTGTGGCAGCCCCTTATGACTGCAGCTGTCATAAATACATGCCAGTTGCCAAGCATCCAAATTTTGATTATGGGGATGCTGCAATGGTCTTAAGTGTTTAAAAATGGTCATGCTACTTTGTTCAGTGCCATTGTAACTTCAAACAATCAATTAACGAATGGTCGTAAATCAATGATTACCTACAATTTTCATGAATACCATTTAGTAACTGTTCTTATCATATTCCCAGGATGTTGTTTTTGTCTCATTCATGGATTAAAACTGAGAGCTGACTGAGTTTTAATGTAGCATCTTTTTTTCCCAACACTGCTTTGGCTGTGGTTAAATTGTAGGATGCTTCATCAAAGACATGGCTCCTGACACAGTCAACAGTGGGATCTATCACTCAAGTTCTACTGGCCATTTTACACGCATGTCTTCATGACCTTTTCATGGCTCCCCAATTGGAGTAGCCTCCACAGAGATATCTGCTAGCAAAATGCATTTACTGGCACTGTTCAAAGCATCTTATAAATACTCTTCATAAATATGGGTTTAACACACTCATTTGAAAGAGTGCCACACTGTACTTTTAAGAAACAGGATTGGGGGTTTCTTGGGAAAATACTAGTCTTCTGCTCCACAGAAAGTTGGTTTAAACCAGGAAATAAAATTAGTTCTGCCAATTCTGAAATCACTCGGTGCAAAATTGGATTTTCTGTTGCTTCAGTCAACAAGGTATTTGCATGGCTATATTTTTAACCATTGCACTATAAAATAATGAGAACATTTATTTTTATTTATTTATTTACTCATTTTGTCAATTGCTTATAAGATAATAGGTATAAGTAAAAACATAGTTATGAATACATGGATACATATAAGGAAAATAAAAATAAAAGAAACAATAGGACAGGGATTGTGGGCATGTTGGTGCACTTATGCATGCCCCCACAGACCTCTTAGGAAAGGGGTGAGGTCAATCATAGACAGTCTAAGGTTAACGTTTTTGGGGTTTGGGGAAGAAACCACAGAGTCAGGTAGAATATTCCAGACATTGACCACTCTGTTGCTGAAGTCGTATTTCCTGCAATCAAGTTTGGTGCTATTAACCTTGAGTTTGTATCTATTGTTTCTCTTGTAAGTGTTATGGTTGAAGCTGAAGTATTCATTGACAGGTAGGACATTGCAATGTATGATTTTATATGCTATACTTTGATGGGACCGAAGGTGGTGTAGTTCTTACTTTTCTAGGTCGAGAATTTCGAGTCTGGTGGCATAAGGTATTCTACAACGAGTAGAGGAGTGTAGAACTCTTCTTGTGAAATATTTCTGGACTTTCTCAACTGTGTTAATATTAGATACGTAATGTGGATTCCAGACTAATGAGCTGTATTTGAGTATTGGTCTAGCAAATGTTTTGTATGCTGTAGTTATTAGTGTAATATTACCAGAGAAAAAGCTATGTAAGATTAGGTTAACAACTCCTAATGCCTTTTTGGCTATGTAGTTACAGTGGTCTGTAACTACATAGCCAAAAAGTACATCGCCAAAAATTACATAGTCAAAAATTACAGTAACATGGTCTGAGAGTCACTGTACTCGATGTCAGAAAGAGTAACAGACAGTTTAAAAGGGTGTGTGTGGAGGAAATGAGGCTGAGAATACTCAACAGTTGCTTTCCTTAATTTATCTCACATTAAAACAATCCCTCTCATAGGTCACAGTTAGTAAGTGAAGAAAGAAGGTAAACCAGCTTCATTACTTCATACAGGGCTCTGTAACTGGAGCACTATACTTTATGCCAGCATACATTTTTTGGGCTGGTTTAGGAACTGTGCCTGCTCAGCAGGTCTTTTGGTGATCTGACTTTTTTCCTTCCTTCAGTCTCCTCCTTAGGCAACCAATCCTCTTGTTCATTGTTTATTCCCAATTAAATTAGCACTATTCTTGTTAACCTTCTTTCTGTTATTGGAAGTTTGGGGAAAAAACCCATGTCGATGAAGATCTAGATACTATATAGATGAAAAGGTCCAGATGTAACCCATCAGCATTCAGTGTAGGGAGTGTTATTCTAAGCAAATCATACTGTATCTGTGCAGACCATAGTTCTTATGCATTGTTTTTAAATTTGTACCTATTCCTAGCAATTTATGAAATACATGTCTATATGACTTTTTTTGGGGGGGGATTAAATATTTATCTTATAGAGAATATATCTGCTGGAAAAAACTCCTCATTGGTGACAGGAAGGGCATTTGGCCATTAAATACACAATTCCTTTCAGTTGCCCAGGCCACCCCACAAGGGATTATGGGGTTATTAAAAGAGGATGATTAAATACTTATATTATCATCTTAACTATTGCATCACACTACAGTAGATTTTTAAAGCTTTTTTCCTTGGCAGTGCAGGTGAAGGCTGTTACCAGCTTTTTGTTCATTGCCCATCTGAAGCAGATATGCTGAATGCTTCTCTTCTTATCAGTGCCAGACTGCTATTATGATAAATACCCTAATTATACCTAATATAATTATCCCAAAGAGTTATATTTGAGGCTGCATTTGAAATACTTGCAGAAACTTCAATAGGTCCAGCTCAAGGTAGTAAGAAGGTTGGCAATGGTTTCTTGCACTGGCAACACTAGTTATCTGTTGGTTTCTAGGTTCACTTTACTAGGTTCAATGTTCAGAATATCATAAGGACTTCTTCTCACATTTTACCTGCTCATTTTTAAAGATCTAAAGTTGAAGTTGAAGTTCAAACCAGATGGGGCTTTCTTCATCTACATTGATTACTAATTATATATAGCTACCCTTTCCACCTCAAAACTAATTGTGTCAGTGAGGAGAAACCTGAGTATTGCAAAGCATCCCTCTTCACAGTTATATGTGAAGACCTGTGGAGGAGGGGAGGAGCCAAAGTACAAGATAAGAGTGCCTACCAATGGGAAACTTTCCTTTGTGGACGACTGTATTTTTCTGAGCACCCAAGTTGGGATATTCAATTGCTGAGAATAGCTGGGAAAATGGCCTGCTTATTTCCTCTAGTGCATTGATTATTGTGATTATCAGATATAAAAGTAGCATCCAGAAAATAAAACCATGCCAAACAATAGATAAATGCATTTTTTATTCATCATCAGGAAAGGTCCTTGGAAAGCAACACTTTGAAGGATGATAAAGAAGTCTTGTAATTTTTAAAGAAGGACTAATAAAACAGAAGGAAAGAAAGAAAGGTGAAAGAGAAAAAGGGAGAAAGAGGAAGAAAGAGAGAAAGAGAAGAAAGAGAGAAATAAAGAAAGATAAGAGAAAGAAAAAAAATGAGAAAGAAAGAAAGAAAGAAAGAAAGGAGAAAAAGAGGAAGAAAAGGGAAAGAGACAAAAGAAAAAAAGAGAAAAAGACAGCGAAAAGGAGGGAAGGAAGAAAGAAAGAACAAATGAAAGAAAGAAAGAAAGAAAGAAAGAAAGAAAGAAAGAAAGAAAGAAAGAAAGAAAGAAAGAAAGAAAGAAAGAAAG